>SKCR01048078.1:0-40711 GCA_019454045.1 Zanthoxylum bungeanum
CAATTTTCTAACCCAGGCACTTGAACAAAACCATTAATGGCACTACCTTATGTAAAGTGGAGCACTTCATAATGGCGGACCCAATGTGTAAGAGCATTTCTCCCACTTTGAAAAAACAAGTAAACACACCAAAAACCTAAAAGCACACAAGACAAGATTCTAAATTCTCACTAATATCTACCAAAAACCACTTTCGCATTTCAGAACTGACGGGCTTCCTAATGAAAAATTAGAATCAACACGACTCAAACACACACAAAGCAATCTAAGTTCATTCCAGTTCAAGCAAGTGATAGACAAGACAATAACAAAACAAACTACTGAAAGATATAAGATTCACATGCTCTGTGGACTTGCTTCTTTATGCCAACTGGACCTGGGCCATTCACAGCAAACAAGAAGCCCACTATGTAAACAAACAGTCCACTACTAATGCATCACCAGTAAGAACCTATAAAAGAGCTAAATATTACATTTAGCATGAAACATGAGAGCAAGAACCGTCACTATAACGGTCCTACCTCAGGCTCTTATAAAATTTCCTGGTATATTTTCTAATTTTTTTTTTTTTAACGAAAGTCATATAGTTGAGCTCCAAAAGCACACCAACTTAAGGTTTACATAAAATCTCAATATTAAAACATGAACACATATTATTTTATACAGATTGGTAACAAGTATTACTGTATTAGCATGAACAGAACGACTTAATAACAAGCGAATCGGACAAGCAATGAACTGAAAACCAGATCTAAAAAAACCCCCCATTAACTCTACCTAGACCGCAAAAATCAACAAATAACAACGAAAAAACAAAACTTAACAAAAGCAGGAAATACAAAGATTCAGAAACTCACTACGATTGAGGAAGAAGAGCCGGAAAAGTACGTCTGATACTCAACCCGCAAAATCGGAATCTAGGGTTTTGAATTTATCTGGAAAATTCTGTAAATAATCAAAGAAATAATATTTGAAAATTTTGAATTTTGGTTGCAGGGAAAAATTGGAGGTAGAAGGAGGAGTTAATGGGCTTGAGCTTGAAGGTTTTGAGCTTTTCTAACGAAAAAACAAAACCCTAATTGGACATGGACTAGGGCTAGGGCTCCCACTTTATGAGCTTCGTTTCGGTTTTAGGCCTTGTTTTGGAGAAAAATCAGAGTCGACCTTAATTTAACGAGGGCAAAAAGGTAAATTGGTCATGATATATATATTTATATATAATATATATATTTTAGTCCAATCCGAGTAGTAGTAGGTAAACACTTTTGAATCTTAGCCATTAATTTTTTAACTTATTTGTTACAAGTAATGACCGTGGTGAAGCATGTATGCCAATGTTCTCTTGCATGGAGTGGGGAGAGGAGAAAAGAATTCAAATTTCTTTACTATTTTCAATATTTGGTTACATAAATCGGGATGGAATTTATCTCAAATAGAGGTAATATAGTATTTTGACAAGAGAGGGATGTACTCGGTGAAGAGTGGGTATCAGATCACACAACGATTTAAATATTTAGACTCTGCTAGTAGCTGCGGAAGCGGGAATCAGTGGAGCTTGATTTGGAATAACAATCTGCTTGTTAAGGTAAAGATCTTCATGTGGAGGGCTGTCAAAAACTTGCTACCTACAACTTGAACTCGTGGAATAAGAAGGTAACAGTAGAGCCCATATATCAGTGGTGTAAATCCCAATATGAATCAATCTCGCATGCGCTTTTTCAGTGCCATTTTGTCAGAAAAATATGAAAACTTACTCCTTTTGTAGAGACTCTCAAGGAAATTTCAGGCTTAGATATACTAAGTGTGTTAAAGAGAATAGCTAAGCATGTTGTGGGAAATGGATTGGATTTGTTTATGGCAATTTGCTGGGCTGTGTGACAAGCTCGTAATTGCTCTCTTTTTGAACAAAAACAAGAAACACCTTGGAGGGTGCTGCTTCGAGCAGAGATCTTGACAGAGGGAAGTAGAAGTCTGGCCGAACCAGTAATGGTAGAAAAGAGCGGGACAAAAACAGATACCAGGAGAATTTGTGAGCCTCCACCAATTGGAAGGGTTAAGGTAAACACGAATACAACTATTGATAGACATAACCATCTTATAGGATTAGAAGTTGTAATTAGAGATAGTGATGGTGGAGTCAGGCTTGTAGCGATTAAGAATATAAGTTTTTTCAGAGATGTGGAGGTTGCGAAAGCAGAAGCCATCAATTTTGGATTACAGGTGGCAGAGGAAGCAAGGATGAATAGAATGATAATAGAATCAGATTGTCAACAAGTAGTGGATTTAATCAGCAACAAGAATGGCACTAGAAAAGAAATTTTCTGGATCATTAATGAGATCAAGGGGAAGCTAACACACTTTTTGGGGTATCGGTTTGTTATACTTCTAGAATTTGTTTTGCCTATGAATTAACAAAGATAGCCTTTGGGGAGTCTTGTCATGTTCAGTGGAATGATGATTTTCCTTCAAATGTCAAATGTATTATTGACTCTCTTCAATTATGAATTTAATTTAATTTGCTTTAAAAAAAAAAAAGTCCATCACCTCTTGGTGAGAAATCCAAATTCCTATGGTAATAAATACATGGAATTTCAATAATATCCCTAATTTTATGTTTAATTATCATTTTTAATTATGTATAATAATTAATTATTTTTTTTATTTTTTTAATATAAAAAATAATTAATTCATTTTTCATTATAATATTCATTTCAAATTTTTTATAATATTCATTTAAAATACATTTATAGTTATTTATTTTGTAATATATGCTTTAAAAAAATTTATAATATTTATTTCGAAAATGTTTGCAGTTTTTTATTTTTTAAATATTTATTTATAACAATTATTTCTATTTGTTTAAAAAATTATTTATTTCTTAAATATTTTTAACTGTACAAAATGGTATACTTTTTTATTTCTTCACATAAGTCGAGGCTGCGATCGGGAGTCGAGGCTGGGATTGGGACTGTGGTAGGGACCGGGACTGAGGCCGATAGCCACCTCATCACGTCATATGATGACTTTATATTAAAGTTATAAAATTAAATTAATAAATCTATTAAATAAAAATCATATTACAATAAAAATACATATTATATATTTATAAGAATTTTATTATAACAAGAAAACATATTAAACTATCCTATTAAAATAAAATTAAAAATATTATTAAATTATCTACAATTAACCTAATCTCTAAAATTAATTTTTATGTTATTAAATTATAAAATTAAAATATCTCTACAATTATTTTTTATTATAATTTATAAAATTAAAATAATATATTAATTAATTAATATTTTTATTTATTATTAATAAATTATAAAATTAAAATAAAGAAACCTATTATAATAAGAAAACATATCATAATCTCTCGTTGAAATAAAAAAACACACATGACAATTAACCTCTACAATTAATTTTTATTATTAAATTATAAAATTAGAATATCTTTACAATTAATTTTGTATTAAATGAAAAATTTATTTCAATAAAAATACATATTATAATTTATAAGAACTGTATTATAATAAGAAAACATATTATTCTACCATATTACAATTAAAAAGACACTATTAAATTATAAAATTAAATTAATAAATCTATTAAATAAGAACCCTTTTATAACAAGAAAACATATTATACTATCCGATTAATTTTTGAATAATATCATAGATAATCCAACAAAGAATATATATATATAAGTTAAATATTTTTAAGATTTCTATATATAAATGATTAGTTGATAATGTCAAATGCTTAGAATATGAACTTGAAAATGCTAGAACGTGGTTGTCTGTATTTTCTAGTGGGACTAAAAAGTCATACCACATGTTAGGGATTGGTATGCCTCATTGTGAGAATAAAGGATTAGGCTTTGTTGAGTCCGATTGTGACAAGGCGTCAACATCTAAAATAATATTTGTCACAACTCAGTTCAAGTTTGGACATGTTAAACTAACTCCTCCACGTGACTTAGGTAAGAAACCTATTGAATGTAGTCATGTATTCCCTATGTTATTCCTATTCTTATGATACAACCTCGATCTAGAGGTGTGATGGGTAAACCTCGCTCTCGTCCAAGGTTTGTGCATGTTCGCCATCATTATGGCAAGTCAGGACATATTAGGCCAAAATGCTTCATATTGCACAAACAAAAGAAAAGGCCTAAGAGTGTTTGATTAGGTTTGATACTTCAAATCTAGCTTTTCAAGTTTC
The DNA here is from genome assembly GCA_019454045.1 of Zanthoxylum bungeanum. NCBI lineage: Eukaryota > Viridiplantae > Streptophyta > Magnoliopsida > Sapindales > Rutaceae > Zanthoxylum > Zanthoxylum bungeanum. Next base: position 4,222 of record SKCR01048078.1, read on the forward strand.
TGCACTAGCTAAACAGACTTAACTCATTAGTGAGAAACTTGCACTGCTAACTAGGAGTTCTCAAGTAAATGAGACTCCTAAGAAAATTTGGGTGAGGAAGCGAGATGATTTCCCATCAATTTCCGAATGCCTTGATCCTAAAAAGCATTATGAAAGTACATTTCATTGTATTTATTCTTAGTTGTTGCATTCGTGTTTTCTCATTGCATGTGTGTGTGTGCGTGTGTTTTATGTTTCTGTATGACTGCATGTTTTTTATTTTCACTACATATGGGTGTGCATGTTTATTTTTGTTATATGTCCTTTGATATATATGATGAAAACCCGAACATAAATTTCATAGCCGATTCTGAATGAACGGTAATATGATCTGCACTCAGGAATATAATTCCACGCACCATTGGATAATGGCAAGATATGTTGTGTCTTTTCTTATTTTTATGTTAAAAAAATTACAAAAAAAAATATAAAAATTAAAAAGACCAAAAATATTTTATGGCTTGAAAAAGCATGTAAAAGCATGTGCATGTGGTCATGGTGTGTAGTATATATGGTTATGCATGTTTTATATGCTTTTATTTTTCTTGATGCTATATGTGTATGAGTTTGTGTGATGGAAACCCTTATTATATCTTGTGTTTTCATTTCACATACACGTTTTTATGTCTTCAGGTTTGGTTGCAAGTATGAATTTTTGGACTGATAGTCTAATCTATGTCATACTTAGCTCATTAAATAGTATGACATTTGACTAGATGACCTTATGCTATCTTTTTTTAAAAAAAATAAAAATAAAAAACATATTAAATGAGTCTCAAGTGCAAAAGAGATGATGTGCCAAAATGAAAAGATAAGGGAAAAAACCTTTCACTCAAAAAGTTTTATTAAGAGCTCATATTTAGGCAGCAAATATTATAGCATGCAGCCAATATTGCTTATTTTCATATCCTAATGGCGCTGGGTTTGAATACCTATTTTGTGGACTGGGTGTGACATGAAATGGAATTTCTTTGGTCGTGTCCCGCTCATAAAATAAAGTCTTAAGCCTTGACTCGTTGCGCACTTATTTTTTTCACCCAAGTGCTTGCTATGCTTTGGTATTTATGTTATATGCATGTGTGTATTATTTAGAATGACCAAAAGTGGTACATAATATTTCATGTCATAAACAACTGAGTACGACTGAGTATCATTGTATTTTCTTGAAATGCTGTTTTTAGTCGTTTTTTATTTTTATTTTTTTACTCATTATGTAATTGTGTGTGTGTTTCATGTTGTTGCATATTGCATTTCATTTAACATTGCATAATTGAGTAAAGCTGTTAAGTTTTACTTCATGTGCATTTGTTTTGGAAACTGAGTAGGACTGATAGTGAGAGGGAGTAAGTTAAGTTTGCATATTCTCTTATATGCGCCCTTAATTGGTATCTTGATCTGTTATTTTGACAAGTTATTTTTACTCATTGTCATTACATGCCAAAAAGGGGGAGTAAATGTCGATTGTTAATTTATTTATTTTTGTTTCTAATGCATGAGAAGTTTTAATTTTGGTTTATCTGTTCTTTATGTTCTCTTTGTTTTTCACGAGTATCTTGTTGTTTGTGGCTATTTTAGGTGCCCATATTATTTGAGGTGGCATTGCGTCTTCATCAATTCAAGACCAGTTATTGATTAGGTGTTAGAACGAGTCATATTGTAATAAGTTACTGTCTTGATGGTTGGCAGTTGGCTATTTTATTTTTGGATCTTTTACCGTAGTCTTTGTATTATGTAGTTTTGTCACGGAATGTCAAACGGAGATATTATTAGTTCCATGTGTGTTGGTAATTTTTGTAACAAAATAAGTTTAATTGAGTTGTAATGAGTCTTGAAGATCTCAAAGCAATTGAAGGTCTCAGAGCAATTTTGTAACAAATTTTGTTGGTGTTGATTTTATTTTTATGTTTTCGTTTATTTGCATTGATTTATAATCGTTAGACTTAAAGGTGTTTGATGATTTTATTAATCCATAAAAATAATAATTAGGATTTATCTTAAATTAATGTATTTAATTTCGCATATGGTCAGAACTTTAAACTAAAATCGAATTTTCAATATCAATTTAATAAATTTTTTTCACTATTTCTTCTTCATTTCAAATATTACAAGCCTTAAGACATTTGTAAGTAATGAATCTATTATTTGTTTTGATTTTTTTTTCGTATTATAGGTGTATATTTTTCTTACTTTTTATATATTTATCTGTTTGAGATAATTTTAATTAGGACTTCTGGTTGTGATAATAGTACTATAGTTTATTTTGAACTTTCTTCTATTAGTGTCACAATCCCCTCTCTAGAGCGGGCTCAACCCTAGAAAAGGGTCTGTGAACTACTTCAGCTCGAACATTCTACATGTCATGCAGTATAACTAAATTTACAAATAAAGTAATGTTCCACAAAATATAATTTAATAAACCTCAAAATAAATGTTTACAGCAAAAGTTTGTGAAAAATATGAAAATGTCCTAAATCTTCTATATCAAAAACCAAAAGAAATATCTGGACCAACCCGAATGGCGGCTATAGTAAATGAGTCTAATCCTAGTACTACTATTGTTGCGCTGGCGAACTACCTAGGATGTTTAGGAAAATGGAGGTGAGCTTAAATAGCTCAGTAAGTAAAGCACTCATACTCTCAACATGACCACACCCAAAAATATATATGTATATTTGTTATATAAGGACTATCTTAGACAAAACATGCTCACAAAAAAACACCTCAATAAAATAAGGTTTGCTATTTGGATTCGGTATAATAATGGATTGAAAACATTGGGAGAGTATCAACATCTCACCTCCCAAGGTTTTCCAGCATATAACCTCACATAAATGTGCAAAAGGGGGACTGAACCACACACCATGCTAACTTCGCATAACCTCGCATCTTCGACCATTATTATACTAAATCTGGCAGGATAATAATAATAACACACATCATCCAATACATCACATATCATCGCACTTTATCCATCAATCTCATCTCAAAGTTACAAAGTACTCAAACATTTCGATTTATAATACAAACATACAGTTATACCTAAAATTTGTATTCATAATTTATACTATCATGTTATCAATTACTTATTATAATTTCCAAACATATAAGTATAAATATATTTATATTATATTATAGAAATTCATATATCAAACATCAACCAACAAATAATTATGTTAAGGGAATCATTGTGCATAATACTTACCTCAATCTATGTAAAAATTCTCTATATCTCTATGCTCTCGCTAAAATCTGGAAAAAAAAGTGTAAAATTATGATTAGGTCTCTATATTTTATTAAATTATGATTTTACCCCCAAACTTTTCAAATTTTCAATTTAACTCCCAATACTCTCCTACATCATGAGCTTTGGAAGCTCGTATAGACATGTGGGTATTCATTGGAGAGAATACTGAATGACTCACATGTGATTCCTGATAGTTGGAAGTACACACCACCGTTAATAGGAATCTCATTGAGTCGAGTAATTTATATGATCCATTGACTATAGGATAACATTGATTTTGTGTGAGATCATCCACACTTAGATGCCATGTATGTCAGAAACCTTTCATGATATGGCCTCTAGATGTTCGTTGGGTATTGATGAGTAGAAAATATATCATTATTTACCGCCCCTTTTACTTAATATTTTGTATAGTTTCTCGAGTTTTATGAACGTTTTGATGTGTTTTAGTTTATTTTGCAGATAAAATAAAATCAGGACTTAATGGAATCAATCAGGATGAAATATGGAACAAAGAAGGGTAAAAATTGGACTTGACATTCAGGACTTGACATTTTGATTTTGGAGATTGGAAACTTGAAATGGCGTTCTAACGAAGTACAATTTCGGAAATTCTAGCTTTGCGCAATTGTCGTATTTTAGCCATAACGTTTTACTCCGATATCAGATTAAGATGATTCAAGTTCTAGATTAAAGAAGACTCAAAGATCTAAAACTATGAAGTTCATAATAATTTTGAATTCTGAAGTTTCCATGACCGAAATTGATAAAATATTCGAAAGTGTGTTATGTGTAATTATCAAAGTCATTTTCAAAATAAAAAAAATAAAAAAATAAAAAAATAAAATTGTCAAACTTCCACCAAACATGATTTGGTGCCATGTTTGGTGCCATATTTGGTGTTTTTTGATGCCATGTTTGGTGGAGCAATTGGTGGAGAAATTGGTGGAAGCCTTTAGATTTACCTATAAATACCAAGCTAAACTTTGTAAATTTTTCATGCTTTCTTTGGAGGAATTTCTCCATGAAAACCTAAAGGAAAGTGTCTTTTATATTTATTTAAGTTTTCTTGTATTTTATTTTTATTTAATTAATAAAATTTTGTGTGTTTTCATTTACAGCATGAGCAGGTAATCTCATTCGGCTGAGGTGACAATGTAATACTTTTAATATAATAAATTAGATTAATCTCCCTTTTTTAATTAAAATTTGGATTAATTAGTTACCGCCTATATGGTCGGTTTAGGTGACAACCTTATTTACCGCCTATATGGTCGGTTTTACATTCCAGACGTAGTTTCCACCTATATGGTCGGTTTAGGTAATAAACTTGTTACCGCCTATATGGTCGATTGGACTTAATTGAGACAAATGGAATTTCCACCTTTATGGTCTGGTTAAATATAATTAATTAATCGATAAACATTAACAATAAGGGAGATTTCTAATTTTGAAATATTAAAAGTGGATAATTTAACCCCCCATCATTTTCTTTCATTATTGTAATTTTAATTTTATTTATTTTCAAGTTATTTTTTATGATGTTTTATTTAATTAAGTTCTTAATAATTCTAGGTATGTGTCGTAGCTAAATACATAGTATATGGGTGTGATGAATTCCAATATCACCGGTTTATAACGTTGGTTATTTTATGTCTTGGGTAATATAAAGGTTTATTTATTGAGTCTAAAGCTTAATGCTTCTTATAAACTGGCCATTAATAAGATTGATCTGGTAAACTTAAAATAAACTTGACAAAGGAATTTTAGTTTCAGCCTTAGACTCAATAACTCACGATCTCACCTCGCGGCATTGTGACCCTTTGGTAGATTTCCTTACATGATAGACATAAACCTGTCGGGCGGGGGTAGCCACAATTGGAACTTATTCTTAATGAATTCAGGTAACTTAGTTAACATAGACATATGATTAATTGGGTTATTTGAGTGTTTGTATCTGACCATCGACATAGGCTTTTTCATATTTTCGTGTTCCAGGTTAATATACCGATATATTGCACAAACATAAGATAACCACTCCATCTTTAAAAGATATTGGAAGGATTCACAACCCTAGATAGTTTTATAATATTGAATTTTCCTTTAATTTACTTTCGCACTGTTTTATTTACTTGTTTTAGCAAAAATCACCATTCAATCAACAAACCAATTTATTAGGTACTTGTAAACATTTAACTTCATAAATTGATATTTAAGGTATTAAGTCCTCGTGGGATCGATACATTTTATACTACTTGAACGATACGTGCGCTTGCATTACGTGAGTGATCACGCCGATCAAGTTTTTGACACCGTTGCCGGGGACCTATTTATCTTTTACTATTAATTTTGGGGTTAGATACATTTACTTGTGTCTAATTTATTTTTACTTATTATTTTTATTTTCTTATGTTTCAGGTTCTCAGACACTACATGAGAATAACCAGAAGCTTTGAAATCCATCTGCTTGACCCTGAAATTGAAAGAACAATCAGACAGTTGAGAATGGAAAGGCGAGAAGGTCAAAAAGTAATCATCAACATGAAACCTGAACCTTTGGAAGTTGCAGCACCAATTCCCATTCGAGACAGAACCATTCTGGTGGCTGACGGCTTCATTTCATGTATTGTACTTCCTCTCTTACCAGTAAATGCGTGTGACATCAAAACAGACATTCAGATGATACAACAGTCGGTTCAATTTGGGGGTTGCAACTGAAGATCCTAATGCCCACATCAGTAACTTCCTGAAAGTTTGCGACACTTTCAACTACAACCGAGCGGCTGAAGAAGCAATGAGACTGTATATTTTTCCATATTCTTTGAAAGACAGAGCTAAGTCTTGACTACACTCACTACCAGCAGGTTCCATCACAACTTGGAACGTTCTAGTCACCAAATTCCTTGTAAAATATTTTCCCATGGCCAGAACTGTAAAGTTGAGGAGTGACATCACATCCTTTGTGCAACATGATTCAGAATCCCTCTGCGAAGCTTGGGAAAGATACAAGGATTTGCTTAGAAAATATCCTCACCATGAGATTGCGAAATGGCTACAAGTCCAAACCTTCTACAATGGACTTTCTGGACTGATGAGAACCACAATTGATGCTGCTGCTGGAGGAGCTTTAATGGCAAAAGGAGAGGATCAGACCTGGGACCTAATCGAAGAAATGGCCAACAAAAATTCTTTGTGGCCAACAGAAATGAGTATGATCCAACGAATCACAGAGATTTATGAAGTTGGAGCCAACACTGCAATGAATGCCAAGCTGGATCAGATATGCAAATTCATGGAAACTCTTCGCATGCAGGGTAATGCTGGATCCATAAATTCACCATATGAAGGAGCATCAGAGACAAACTAACATGATTAGATGGTGAATTATGTCAACAATTTCAACAGACAGGAGAACAATCCATATTCCAACACCTACAACTCAGGTTGGAGGAATCATCTCAATTTCGCATGGAGCAACAATTCAGGGCAAAGGAACAATCCACCACTAGGATTGCAACAGCAGAACAAAGGCCAGAGGTATGAAAAAGAACCAGGAATAGCAGAAGTACTTGCCTTGTTGAAAAAGCAACAAGCAACATACGATGATATGTTTCAAAGCCAATCTGCTTCTATAAAGGCACTGGAAAATCAAATTGGACAACTGGCCAATGCTTAGAGTTACAGACCGCAAGGTAACCTTCCTAGCAACACAGATTCAAATCCAAGAAACATGGGGAATGATAAGTGTCATGCCATCACTTTGAAAAGTGGTACAAAAATCAACAAAAATGTTAGAGTCAAGGTAACTACTGAGAATGTTCCAAAAGAAAGCAGCGAAACAGAACCACAGATGGAGGAAAAAGAAGCAAAGGAAAAAGATCAAGACGAATTTACTCCACCTCCACCTTTTCCACAGCGTCTCCAGAAGAACAAATTGGACAAGAAGTTTTCTCGATTTTTGGAGATCTTCAAAAAGTTGCATATCAACTTCCCATTTGTAGAAGCGTTGGAACAAATACCCAGCTATGTCAAATTCATGAAATATATTCTCTCACGAAAGTGGAGATTGGGAGATTACGAGACTGTAGCATTGACAGAGGAATGCAACGCCATCATTCTGAGGAAGCTTCCCCCAAAATTGAAAGATTCTGGCAGTTTCACTGTCCCTTGTACCATAGGAGAACATGACTTCGATAAGGCTTTGTGTGATTTAGGTGCTAGTGTTAACTTGATGCCCTTTTCTATTTACAGGAAACTACAGATTAGAGAAACAATGCCCACCTCAATTTCTCTGCAACTTGTTGATAGAATGCTCGTATTTCCGAGAGGTGTAGTTGTAGATGTGTTGGTCAAAGTTGACAAATTCATTTTCCTAGCAGATTTTATTGTCTTTGACATGGAGGAAGATGAAGACATGCCCATCATCCTCGGGAGACCATTCTTGGCTACAGGTAGAACCATCATCGATGTACAAAAATGTGAACTAACCATGAGGGTACATGACCAAAAAGTAACTTTCAATATTTTCAAAGCCATGAATTTTCTAGATGACGAGAATGAGGAATGTTTCAGACTTGATGTGATAAATAGTACCATCAAGAACTCCAATACAATGCAAAATTCCACTGACAAACTTAAAGCATGTCATCCGTCTGTGGAACGTGAAGATAAAGGGTGCTGCACACTAGAGAAGCCAGATCTTGAACTACAATCAACATAAGAGAAACGGGTCCACCAGCTCAACGAACTGGAGGAATTTCACATACAGCCTTTTAAGAATGCCAAACTGTATAAAAAAAAGGCCAAGAAAATACATGATGAGAAATTAGTGCACATACAACTAGAACCGGGGCAGCGGGTACTGTTAAACAAATCAAGGTTGAAACTCTTCCCATGGAAGCCAAAATCAAGGTGGTCAAGTCCATTCTTAATCACCCAAATTTTACCAGATAGAGCCGTTGAGTTACATGATCCCATCTCCAATAAAACATTCAAAGTTAAAAACAAGCGTGTCAAGCACTACTGGGGAGAATCATTTGAGCGACAAAAAGAAAGTGTCACACTTTCAGATCCAGCCTAATGTTCAGGCAGTCAGGTCTAGCCGACGACATTAAACTTAGCGCTAGCAGGGAGGCAACCCATGCAAATTGTGTATATATTTAGATTTGGTGTGTTTTATTTTTTTTGTGTTTAATTTTTGTAGGTAAAGTCACATTTCAGGATGGAAGATGTTCTCGCAATTCTTCACAAGCAATTTCCTTCTCTCCCTAAAAACTCTCTGATGAAAGTCTACAAAGCTCGCTTGGAACAAATAAGACTTCTGATAATCAAAGGTATTCCTAATGACATTCGTTGGATTATTGAAGCACTGGTCTGATTGGCAGGTGAGTCCTCTGACTCTTTTATTTTATATTTGCCTGGTTTAGAAAGAAGCACTTATGCTAAGAAAAGAAGAGCTAAAAGACTAAGTGTTTGCTATAAATATGCACGCATGACATGTAATACTTGTTGTCGTTCTCTAGGAATGATGTCTGATAACCGTGAAGATAAAATTAAATTCATTAGGGATGGCATGGGTAAGGAGTCTTTGGATGACATATCATTGACTCTTGAGACGCATTTTAGTGGATATATGTATCACATAATTGGCATATTACATGCATAATTCCAAAAAGAAAAACAACATTTAAGTCTCGGGAATCTGACTCTAAAATACCCTGTTTGCCAATTATAAGAAAATTGGATGGGAAGCTTGTCCCTGAGGCATATGCATCATTCAAGTCGTTACTTCTTGTAAATATTATTATCTCTTTGTATTTATCTAATAATTTTGATTTGTTTTGTTATTTTCTTTTATTTTCTCCGAAAGGATCCAGACTTTCACGATATATTTTACCGTTTAGCTAATAATTGTCATTTGGCAGGTACTAGTGCTATTATTACTCACCCTTTTTCAGGTTCTATAAATTCAACTCATCATTGCACTCTTGAAGGCATCCAGACTTGAGAAAAAAAAATACATAAAAAAATAAAAATGGAAGCAACTTCAAGGAGAAGAGTTGTAAACATTTGTGTGTTTTGCGGTACTAGTGCTGGTTCTAAACCAAAATTCGTAGCGGCAACATAGGAATTGGGTCGAGTCATAGCTGAAAGGAATATGCACCTAGTATATGGTGGTGGCAATCTTGGACTAATGGGGTACGTTTCAAGGGCCGTACAGGAAAAAGGTAGTCAAGTTCTAGGAATCATCCCAAAACCTTGCTGATGCTTTTATTGCTTTGTCAGGTGGCTTGGGTACGATGGAGGAAATTTTTACAGTACTATCTTGGGTGAACCTGAACATACACCAAAAACCGATTGGACTGTTTAATGCTGATGAATTTTATGATTTTCTTTGTGTGTTTCTTGATGATGTCCGGAGAAATGGATTCGTGTCGAAGCTTGTAAAATATATCCTCTTCATTGCCAGAACTGCCCATGATTTAATTGACCAACTTTTAGCCTTTGAACCAAAAATTGACCCTATCATTTCCAAGATTAACTGGTCTGATAGTGATCGTGGTACAAAACGACGGATAAATCTGGATCTTAACCTTTAATTTTCTTTCTAGATGTAGAATTTCACCTAACCAGGTTCTGTCTTCTAAACTCATCTTCTTCTTTTTAAGACATTGGGTACAATGTCTCAATTAGGTTTGGGGGTGGGGAATAGTTGACTAGTATTTTCTATTTATTTTTCGTTGTGTTGTTTTTATTTGATTTTTAGTCAAAATTTTTCAAAAATTCAAAAAAAAGATAAAAATCAAAAATATAAAAATAATATATATATATATATATATATATATATATTATTGTTTTTAATTTGACTATTCAGGTGAAAATTAGCGTTTGAGAAAGCTGTGTAAGGAATTTCCACTCCTGAGACGTATCTCAACCTATTTCGTAACAAGTTAATTTTTGTTTATTTCATTTTGAATTATTTAATTTGTGAATTCTCCATAATACTGACTAAATTGGATCTTCATATGCTCAGTTGACAGGTATTATCAACACACATGGTAACATACGACCATGAGTTGTAAGTGAAAAGTTTTTAATATTCAGTGCTCTAATTTAATTGGAGGAAGCATCTAAAAAAAATAATAAAAAAAACATCTGAGATCTGAGTAATTAAGTACGTAGGGGTGTTTTAACACCTAGTGCCCTAAAGCCAACTGGTTTGGGAGTCACTGGCCCAAAGCTTACTACATGGATTAAAGATATTAAAAAAACATATCTGAGATCCGAGTAATTAAGTCCGTAAGGGTGTCTTAACACCCAGTGCCCTAAAACCAACTGGTTTGGGAGTCAGTAGCCCAAAGCTCGCTACATAGATCAAATATGTTATGAAAAAAAAGAGATATCTGAAATCCGAGTAATTAAGTCTGTAAGGGTGTCTTAACACCTAGTGCCCTAAAGCCAACTGGCTTGGGAGTCACTGACCCAAAACTCGCTACATGGATGGAAGATATTGTATATAAATAAAAATAAAAAATAAAATAAAAAAATCCATTGCCAAAAAAAGGTGTGAATTCTGATTTAACTTTAGGACAAAAATATTACTCTCTTTTCAACTACACTTATGAATATTGTGGACACAATGATTTGATTAATACCTTGTATATGAAGAATGATAAAAATAATCAGAGAATTTACTTATTTGGTAATTTAGAAAGAAAGAAAACAACTACTAACTTGGATAAGAGTTTCACTTATTTAGTCACAAACTTGTTTATTCTCTTTTCTCTTGTCTTTTTGATTTTGTGAGCATTAGATTGAAGTTTGTGGGTATCGTCATTGTAAGCCCTCACGATACTACAACTCGTCCACTAGGGACACCTAGGGGTTTAAAGGCTTGTTGCATACGCTAAATGCAACCGTGATTCCTACGAAAGTGGCTTAGTTTAATTTCAATTGTTTGTTGCATTTTATTTTGTTATTTTACTCGAGGACTAGCAAAATGTTAGGTTTGGGGGTGTGATGAGCGGAAAATATATCATTATTTACCGCCACTTTTACTTAATATTTTGTATAATTTCTCGTGTTTTATGAACGTTTTGATGTGTTTTAGTTTATTTTGCAGATAAAATAAAATCGAGACTTAATGGAATCAATCAGGATGAAATGTGGAATAAATAAGGGCAAAAACTGGACTTGACATTTTGATTTTGGAGATTGGAAACTTGAAATGACGTTCTAACAAAGTACAATTTCGGAAATTCTAGCTTTTCGTAATTTTCGTATTTTGGCCATAACTTTTACTCTGATATCTTATTGAGGTGATTCAAGTTCAAGATTAAAGAAGACTCAAAGATCTACAACTTTGAAGTTCATAATAATTTCGAATTCTGAAGTTTCCACTTCCGAAATTGATAAAACATTCGGAAGTGTGTTATGTGTAATTATTAAAGTCATTTTCAAAATAAAAAAATTGTCAAACTTCCACCAAACATGATTTGGTGCCATGTTTGGTGCCATGTTTGGTGTCATATTTGGTGCCATGTTTGGTGGAGCAATTGGTGGAGAAATTGGTGGAAGCTTTTAGATTTGCTTATAAATACCAAGCTAAACTTTGTAAATTTTTCATGCTTTCTTTGGAGGAATTTCTCCATGAAAACCTAAAGGAAAGTGTCTTGTATATTTACTTAAGTTTTCTTGTATTTTCTTTTTATTTAATTAATAAAATTTTGTGTGTTTTCATTTACAGCATGAGCAGGTAATCTCATTCTAATAAATTAGATTAATCTCTCATATTTTAATTAAAATTTGGATTAATTAGTTACCGCCTATATGGTCGGTTTAGGTGACAACCTTATTTACCGCCTATATGGTCGGTTTTTCATTCCAGACGTAGTTTCCGCCTATATGGTCGGTTTAGGTAATAACCTTGTTACCGCCTATATGGTCGGTTGGACTTAATTCAGACAAATGAAATTTCCACCTTTATGGTCTGGTTAAATATAATTAATTAATCGATAAACATTGAATATAAGGGAGATTTCTAATTTTGAAATATTAAAAGTGGATCTTTTAACCCCCATTATTTTTTTCATTATTGTAATTTTACTTTTATTTATTTTCAAGTTATTTTTTATGATGTTTTGTTTAATTAAGTTTTTAGTAATCCTAGGTATGTGTCGTAGCTAAATACATAATCTAGGGGTGTGAAGAATTCCAATATCACCGGTTTATAAATTTGATTATTTTATGTCTTGGGTAATATAAAGGTTTATTTATTGAGTCTTAAGCTTAATGCTTCTTATTAACTGGCCATTAATAAGATTGATCTGGTAAACTTAAAATAAACTTGACAAAAGAATTTTAGTTTCAGCCTTAGACTCAATAACTCACGATCTCACCTCGGCATTGTGACCCTTTGGTATATTTCCTTACATGATAGACATAAACCTGTCGGGCGGGGGGTAGCCACAATTGGAACTTATTCTTAATGAATTCAGGTAACTTAGTTAACATAGACATATGATTAATTGGGTTATTTGGGTGTTTGTATCTGACCATCGACATAGGCTTTTTCATATTTCGTGTGTTCCAGGTTAATATACCGATATATTGCACAAACATAAGATAACCACTCCATCTTTAAAAGATATTGGAAGGATTCACAACCCTAGATAGTTTTATAATATTGAATTTTCCTTTAATTTACTTTCGCACTGTTTTATTTACTTGTTTTAGCAAAAATCACCATTCAATCAACAAACCAATTTATTAGGTACTTGTAAACATTTAACTTCATAATTGATATTTAAGGTATTAAGTTTCGTGGGATCGATACATTTTATACTACTTGAACGATACGTGCGCTTGCATTACGTGAATGATCACGCCGATCAAGTTTTTGGCACCGTTGCCGGGGACCTATTTATCTTTTACTATTAATTTTGGGGTTAGATACATTTACATGTGTCTAATTTATTTTTCCTTATTATTTTTATTTTCTTGTGTTTCAGGTTCTCAGACACTACAAGAGAAGAACCAGAAGCTTTGAAATGCATCTGCTTGACCCTGAAATTGCAAGAACAATTAGACAGTTGAGAAGGGAAAGGCGAGAAGGTCAAGAAGCAATCATCAACATGGAACCTGAACCTTTGGAAGTTACACCACCAATTCCCATTCGAGACAGAACCATTCTGGTGGCTGACGGCTTCATTTCATGTATTGTACTTCCTCCCTTACCAGTAAATGCGTGTGACATCAAAACATGCATTCAGAGGATACAACAGTCAGTTCAATTTGGGGGAATGCAACTGAAGATCCTAATGCCCACATCAGCAACTTCCTGGAAGTTTGCGGCACTTTCAACTACAACCGAGCGGCTGAAGAAGCAATGAGACTGCATGTTTTTCCATATTCTTTGAAAGACAGAGCTAAGGCTTGGCTACACTCACTACCACCAGGTTCCATCACAACTTGGAACACTCTAGTCACCAAATTCCTTGTAAAATACTTTCCCCTGGCCATAACTGTAAAGCTGAGGAATGACATCACATCCTTTGTGCAACATGATTCAGAATCCCTATGTGAATCTTAGGAAAGATACAAGGATTTGCTCAGAAAATGTCCTCACCATGAGATCGTGAAATGGCAACAAGTCCAAACCTTCTACTATGGATTTCTGGACTGATGAGAACCACAATTGATGTTGCTGTTGGAGGAGCTTTAATGGAAAATGGAGAGGATCAGGCCTGAGACCTAATCAAAAAAATGACCAACAAAAAATCTTTGTGGCCAACAGAAAGGAGCATGATCCAACGAATCGCAGGAATTTACGAAGTTGGAGCCAACACAGCAATGAATGCCAAGCTGGATCAGATATGCAAATTCATGGAAACTCTTAGCATGCAGGGTAATGCTGGATCCACAAATTCACCATATGGAGGAGCACCAGAGACAAACTAACATGATGAGACGGTGAATTATGTCAATAATTGTTGGGGTTGGTGCTCAGAGCGCCAATTCCCGGTTGTATTTCTGTTAAATACTTCTGTAAAACATTATTATTATGAATAATATATGCAGTATCTGTAATATAATATATCTTTATATATGGTAAAGACGTAATGACCCGAGAATGATTAGTCATGATACAGTTGCAAAAGCGTCGCAACGGACATTGAGAAGTATCATGACGTTGTCATTCTCAGACAGTTCCTGGTCAAGGTTTACACTACTTGGTCAGTATAGTAAACCCGTTGAGACGGTACATGTCGTATACTGGAATATATGATTCCAATGGTTTCTCAATGAACCATTAGTCTTGGAGACTAGTATAGACGTGTAGGTGTTTTATAGCGGATAAACACTGAACGACTCACCGAAGATTCTTAATGGATGGTACACCAGCGTCAATAAGAATCTTCTTGGGTGAGTAGCACTTGTGATTCTTAGACTTGAGATGCCATTGTGGGCACATGAGACATCTTCTACACTTAGACGGTATTCACGTCACCGATCTATTTAGATCAGACCTCCGCCTGTTCGTTGGGTGTAGACAGATCCTCAGGGTGTCCTATGTGTATCAAGATAGGATCCGTCAGTTCTGTGTATCAGAGCATAGGTAGTCCATATGATTAGCAATCAGATAAAACCATGGGCCCGTGGTAAAGTTTAGAAGCTAGTTCTAAACATTCTTTTGAGATTGCTAATAGAATAGTCGACTGGATAATCCTGATAGAGATTTGACGTTTACATCTATATCTCTGGGATTTATCCGGATACCTGTGACGGAGGAATTATACATTTGCCATGACCTCGACCTGTATGGTTCAGCGAGATTATCCGTGATCGTCATAATCTACGGGTGGATAGATTATGGACACGAAATTTGATTTCATGACGGATATACCTGAATCTAGAGAGTCTCAATAATGAAACATACTCGTAGAGCACTAGAGCAACATTAATAAATAATATTGATTATTTATAAAGTCGTTTAAAGGTTAAACGCAAGATTCATGCTAAATGGACTAGATAGTCATTTGCCTAATTATTGTGTATTTACATTTAATACTTGATTAATTTAAATACACATTAATTAATAGTCAAAATGAGTTATTTGACTTTTATCCTAAATGAATATATGTTTTTAATATTTAATGTAAATATTATACATATATTTAATATATTTGTATTTGATTAATTAATTAATTATTAATTGTTAAATGATTAAATTAATTAAAATATAAATATCTTATGTTAGGATATTTGAATTAAATGACATTAGTTGCAATTGTTGACTTAAATAAATATCCATAAAGTGTTTTAGATATTTGTCAAGTTGATTAAATGATTTTGAAATGAATTTGAAATGAAAAATTTGGTATATACATGGACATTGAATTCGGCCAAGGCTATTCTTTGAACAAGTATATATTGTTTTCATTTGCTTTTCATTTGGTTAACCTAATACATTTCAAAAAACATAAATTTCACAAAAGGAAGCCAAATGAGCCTAAAGAAAAAGAAAGACAAACATCAAAAGCTTGGATTTTTAGTAAGTTTCTTGAACTTGCTATTAGTAAGGAATTTGTTCCTTAGGTTCTAGGCTTTAATATATGATATTCTTAGGATGTTATTTCTTTGTTCATTGTGGTTTTTGTTGATGGAAGTTTTGGTGAAGTGTGAAGCATGTGTAATGAAGGAAGTGTATAACTATTGTAGTAATAAACTTTCTTTTAAGGTTTTGGAAACCATGTTGCTAATCTAGAGTTATTGACCCACTCTTAAATGACCTAGATTTTATCTTGAGTTGTTTCATTGTGTTGAGACTTGGATTGGATGGAAGAATGATGATTAAAGTAATTGATTTAAACTATTTGGTCTAATTTGTCCAATTTGAGGAAATTGAAAAATTAGGGTTCATGACCAATTCCAAATTTGGGGGTTTTCATATATGTTGTGTATTTGTATGTGTATGATGCATATAAAGTTTCATGTTGATTGGATTTCATTTGATGACTTTTGAGACATGAAATGACAAATGGCCAAAATGAGCACCAAAGGTGCTCACGGCTTTGATGATGATTTATGGAGTTTTTGTAGCTTTTGGTGTTTTGATGTTTTGAACATGCTAAGTTCATCTTAGAAATGATTTAGAATCATTCAAAATTGATTAGATCAATTTCGGACTAAAATGGACAAAAATACAAAGCAAGGGTATTTCGGTAAATTCACTTAAATATGATTTATTGAATTTATTTTCATAATTTGATTATTGGAATGTAAATAAATATGTTTATTTAATTAATCCGAGAAAAAGTTTTGAAATCTGAAAATCGGATTTTCACCGCTTCCGCTGCGTTACCGGATTCACCACCTAAAAAACCCCTACAAAATGGTATCAGAGCGAGTCTGATTCTAGGCCACCTATATGATTAGCCTTCATTGAATCAATGTTTAATCATGTTTTCTAGACTTTATGCATGCTTATTAGGATCTAAATTGGTTAGATTTAGGGTGTATGACATTTAGCGGAAAATCCCTAAATAATAAAGTTTGAATGTAATTTTGTATTTGATGCATGTTATATGGTCCGTCTTGTCAATACGGTTTATGAATACTTCTTTGTGACTACATCGAGATCGTGCCTCTGCTGTGAGGATGTAGCCGATAAAGATTTATTTATACCGGATGTATATCAGATACTAGGTAAATTCAAGTAAAAGCAGAATTCTGAACGTGCCCTAGCTGTCAGGATTACGTAAGTAACTTGAGTTTACTGTTGACGAATTTAACCTTGGTACGTCTCCTTGTGGGCCTGCCTTCGCAGCGACAACGAGAAACGGCCAGGACCAGATACTTTTAAATAATCACACACAATTGCACAAGGAACCCACACAAATACTCGGAACAGTCCGTGGAACAGGTGACCTGAACAGTGAGCAGCAAAACAGAGGCCGAACAGTAGCAGAACGGAGTTCAAACCGCAAGCAAAACAGCAAAGCAGTGAGCTATGACGCTAAACCAGTGAACCGGAGAAGTTGAGGAGCTGTACCCTTCCGACGTCCGTGAAACGCAAGCCCGAAAGTTGGCTAAAAGGTTAGACCTGAGGGTATCTTTCACACTCGCTTTTGTACTATTTCTTAAATATTGCTTGTGTGATTGTCATGTTGCATGTTGTGGCCTTTGAGTAAATAAATATGCATGAATTATGAGATGTTGTATGTTGTGGCTGTGGGATGAATGAGAGATGTGTCAACTCTCGTGGTATATCGGATGGAAACCCGGACATAAATTTCATAGCCGATTCCGAATGGACGGTAATATGATCTGTACTCGGGACACAACTCCACGTACCGCTTGAGTAAACGGCACCCTCTTTTGTTTTGTGTTGCTTTGGTTTATTTATTTTTCGTCATTTGAATTTTGCATGTTGTTTATGTATGCATGATTCAATCGAGCGCATAGGCTTAGTAAGTGGAATGAAAGACCCCCTATGGGGAGGGGTGAAACCCTTTACCACGATGCTTTGCCGCGCCGGTTGATGTGTGTTCGGTTGAATGCAAGATACGTTCAATCGGGCATACTAAGTTTGACATTATGGCGTTTAATTCTTTTATGCATGGTTTAATCAAGCGCATGGGCTTAGTAGTGAAGTGGAATGAAAGATCCCTTATGGGGAGGGGTTAAAGCCCTTTACCACGATGCTTTGCCGCGCCGGTTGATGTGTGTTCGGTTGGATGTAAGATGTGTTCAATCGGGCATACTTAATTTGATATGATTGTCTTTATGTTTGTATGCATGATGCGATCGAGCGCATGGGCTTAGTAAGTGGAATGAAAGATCCCATATGGGGAAGGGTTAAAGCCCTTTACCACGATGCTTTGCCGCGCCTCGCATTGTACTATTCGCCATTTATTTATTGCATCCCATTTCATGCATCAGATCTGTCCCCGTTCGAACGCGTATACGAACGCAACTCGAACGCACGTGCATTTTTGCCTCATCATGCATCAGGTCTCATTTTCAATCGAACGCGTTCACGAACGCCATACGAATGTGAGCATTCTGTTTCATTTCCATTCGAACGCGTTCACAAACGCCATACAAACGTGAGCATTCTGTTTCATTTCCGTTCGAACGCGTTCACAAACGCCATACGAACGTGAGCATTCTATTTCATTTTCGTTCGAACGCGTTCACAAACGCCATACGAACGTGAGCATTCTGTTTCATTCCGTTCGAACGCGTTTACGAACGCTACTCGAACGAGAACCTTCTATTACCGTTCGAACGCGTCTACGAACGCTGCACGAACGCACACGGTAAACTGATCCTCTTGCATCACATTACGACATGTCCATCTTAGCATATAGTTACCCCTTTTTTATGTTATGCATTTGTATTACCCCTCTAGTTGTCTATTTCTGTTATGCGCTTAAATATCTCTTCTTAATATGCACGCTAATAAGAATGCTATTTCTTTGCACTTCCGTGTTTACCAATGCGTTAATTGACTTGTACGCTTGCCGTATGATAATCCTTATGTATGCAAATTGAGACATAGATTACATGCAAATAGGCTGTATGCAAATTCGAATAATGTGTTACATATAATTTAGATGAACTTGTTGATGTATGTATGTGAATGTAGAAGCATGATATTCTTAGAAATAAGTGTACTTAAGCCTGATTAAATTATTATATAAATCATTTCATTACAAGTGGCATAAGTAAGGGACCATTCTGAACCCAACGGTTTGAGGTCTTCCCTTGCGAGGGGTGAGTGCGGCCTTAAATCTCATTTTCCCGGTTCACACCGGGTGGCGACTCCATTATTCTCCGGTTAGTCCCCCGCGGGCTACTCCGTACTCCCACCTAGGCCGCGAGCCAAGGACAGCATGCGTTGCCCAGGTTCTGTGTTCCCACAATGACCAATTCCAAATTTGGGGGTTTTCATATATGTTGTGTATTTGGATGTGTATATGATGCATATAAAGTTTCATGTTGATTGGATTTCATTTGGATGACTTTTGAGACATGAAATGACCAAATGGCCAAAATGAGCACCAAATGGTGCTCACGGCTTTGATGATGATTTATGGAGTTTTTGTAGCTTTTGGTGTTTTGATGTTTTGAACATGCTAAGTTCATCTTAGAAATGATTTAGAATCATTCAAAATTGATTAGATCAATTTCGGACTAAAATGGACAAAAATACAAAGCAAGGGTATTTCGGTAAATTCACTTAAATATGATTTATTGAATTTATTTTCATAATTTGATTATTGGAATGTTAAATAAATATGTTTATTTAATTAATCCGAGAAAAAGTTTTGAAATCTGAAAATCGGATTTTCACCGCTTCCGCTGCGTTACCGGATTCACCCCTAAAAAACCCCTACAATAATTTCAACAGACAGAGGAACAATCCATATTCCAACACCTACAACCTAGGTTGGAGGATCATCCCAATTTCACATGGAGCAACAATTCAGGGCAAAAGAACAATCCACCACTAGGATTCCAACAGCAGAACAAAGGTCAGGAGTATGAAAAAGAACCAGAAATAACAGAAGTACTTGTCTTATTGAAAAAGTAACAAGTAATATACGATGTTATGTTTCAAAGCTAATCTACTTCTATAAAGGCACTGGAAAATCAAATTGGACAACTGGCCAATGCTCAGAGTTACAGACCGCAAGGTAACCTTCCTAGCAACACATAACCAAATCCAAGAAACATGGGGAATGAGAAGTGTCATGTCATCACTTTGAAAAGCGATATAAGAATCAACAAAAATGTTAGAGTCTAGGCAACTATTGAGAATGTTCCAAAAGAAAGCAATGAAACTGAACCACAAATAGAGGAAAAAGGAAAAAGATCAAGACAGATTTACTCCACCTCCACCTTTTCCACAGCGTCTCCAGAAAAACAAATTGGACAAGCAATTTTCTTGATTTTTGGAGATCTTCAAAAAGCTGCATATCAACATCCCATTTGCAGAAGCATTGGAACAAATTCCCAGCTATGTCAAATTCATGAAAGATATTCTGTCACGAAAGTGGAGATTGGGAGATTACGAGACAGTAGCATTGACAGAAGAATACAACGTCATCATTCAGAGGAAGCTTCCCCCAAAGTTGAAAGATCCTGGCAGTTTCACTGTCCCTTGTACCATAGGAGAATATGACTTCGGTATTGCTTTGTGTGATTTAGGTGCTAGTGTTAACTTGATGTCTTTTTCTATTTACAGGAAACTGCAGATTGGAGAAACAATGCCCACCTCAGTTTCTCTGCAACTTGCTGATAGAACGCTCGTATTTACGTGAGTGATTTCACCGATCAGGTATGGACCAATGCACTTGTTATTCAAATGAGTATCAAGATAATTTGGTTGCCCCGTTTGTGTAGCATAAATGGTTTAGGTATCCAAGTAAGTAAGTCACGATTCTTAAAACTTTGTCCAAAGTCAATCACCTAGGGTGGATCGCATATATCAGAAATGGTTTCTTATTAGTTGTAAAGAATCATCGACATGTCGACATGAGATGTGGGCCTTGTTGGAGGCAGTTGTGGAACCCCTAGGGTCGGATCGGTGCCCCAGGCAGTGGAAATGGGTCTAACCCATAGATATCAAGTATATATGTAATTTTAAATTATTTAATGAAATACTATATTCCATTACGAGTGTATAGGAAAAATCGGGACTAAATCGGAGTCCAGAAGCTCCAGAACGAGCAAAAACAAAAATCATGCGCGCGTACTGTAGCGTTTGATAGCCATTTTTTTTAATTGCTTTCAAAAGCACAGCTATCTGGAAAATTTCCAGAGAACTGATGTTATTAGGGTCTATTCCCCTAATAGCTTCCGGTCTTCCCTAAACACTTCAAAAACACCCAAAATTAATTTTTAATTTCAAAACCAACATAAACAAATGTCATAGAATAAAAATCAAGTTTTTCAAAATATCATATATTTTTACAAAACCTTAATTTATTCTAAATACGCACTTGCATAAATTTTGAATCCATTACACAAACCAAATTAGAATCCCAATAAGAAATGTCTCGTGAACAATTCTAGGTCACCTAAAGGTGATCAATTGATTCTAGAATGGTATCCATAGCTCTAAGATTTAACCTAGAGTTCCAAACTCTAATTAATTATTCCATATCCAACATGAATATTTTGACCTAATTACAAGCATATTATGTTTATACTTCCAAAGCATCCTAACGTAATTTATTAGTCTTATTTCAACATTAAGCTATGTGATCATGCATCTAATACATAAATAAACATAGCTTAGGAGAAGATCAAACTTTACCTAGTAAGCTTGATGCAAGATCCAATCTACTTCTCCTTTGTTGAAATCGTCGGAGAACCTCCTAGGTGTGCATGCTCAACTTTAAGATCCAATCTCGATTTCCAACGCAAGCAAACTTCACTTCAAGATCTAATCTTGATTTCTCCTTAATGAAATGTTTTAGAGACCTCACAAGCTTCTCTAAACACTTCTCTGACTTAGTCTAATCTCTCAAGAATTTTCTTATACTTGTACTTGTAATTAAAACCTTCCTAAAGCTTGCTATTTATAGCAAAACTTAAACAATTTTTAATTAATAAAAGTTGTAATCAACTTTTAAGTGGGCTTAATATAATTTGTCCAAATATGTATAATTATGTGTGACTAATCTCCATTGTCTCCCACTTTAATTTAATACAATTAAATCAAGCCAAAGATTAGGAAATGGATTAGTTCAATGTTTGCCACTTTGATTTAATCCAATTAAATCAAGCCAAAACCACCTATTATTACATACTTACAATTATCATAATATCCTAAAATGGTAGAGATAATTATGATTTTACAACTAAGCCCTTGTGTAAATAGTGAATTAATCCAATGAATCCAATTAGGTCAAAGTAAATAATCAATGTTATCCAATAACACTTGATTATCTTAGTTGATAATTATAATATCGAATATTATCTTTTATCAAAAATAATCGGCCACCCAAGGGTAGGCACTGTATTTTTGCATATAAGTCCCGATGATGAGTCTCACATGGAGACACTATCTCTCTAAATTGTGGAAGTCGCGGGAAACGGACATCGGAATGGAAGATTCAGACATTGACATATTGTTGGATTTAATTCGCTTGTTTAGCTTCGGGTTCGCTTGTTGGACCTCTTTTTTAAAAACACAACATTAACCCAAATCCTCGCAACCCACATCGAGCCATGCACCAAGCCACACGCCCACCTAGCCCAAGCCCATTAAATCACATCCAATAATAATTAAAACATTTAAAACACATGTCAAAAATAAAATTAAATCAAATCCAATTAAATCAAAACAAATCTCATTCCTAAATTAAATAAATCAAATCAAATCTCATAAATCACATTCCTAATTAAATTAAATCACATGCCTAAACTAAATGAATTCAAATCAAATCCCAATAATCATCTTCCTAACTAAAACAAATTACCTCCCTAATTAAAGATATCATTTCCTTATGATACACAAATTAAATATTCCCCCCATAATTACAATATTCTTTCCCTACCTATACAAGGACAACCCCCAACCTTTGCCTATAAAAATAACAACAAACCCACCTCTATGATCCCTAGCTCATTCTGAAAAAAAAACACAAAGAAAACAACCAGCCCCAATTAACGCCACAAAGCACTACCCTGACCAGTCCTTGTTTCAACGCGCCAAACCCTCACACATGCACCCTCAATTCACGCCTAGCCGCATAGCCTCCATCAGCCCTCACGCTAAAGTTACCCTCACATACTCCCCCCTTCACACCTAGCAGCCATACACCTCACGTATTAACATATAGCCCCTGAAACTCACAAACTACCCATAAAACTCAAAAACTGCCCCCTAAAACACAGCCCCAACAACCAACAAAAACAGCCCCTGAAATCAGCCCTTGACCACCAAAAACTGCCCCTGAAATCAGCCCTTGACCACCAAAAATAGCCCATGAAATCAGCCCATGACCACTGAAATCATCCCCTCAAACAGCCTATGTAACCACCGAAATCAGCCCCTGAGACGACCCCTATAACTACCGAAAATACCCCTGAAACAGCCCCTGAGACATCCCCTGTAACCACCAAAAATACCCCTGAAATAGCCCCTGCAACCATCGAAAATGCCCCTGAAATAGCCCCTGAGACAGCCCATGACCACCGAAAACAGCCCCTGCAACCACCAAAAATACCCCTGAAACAGCCCTTGAAACAGCAGCCCAAACATCAAGACAGCGAAGGAAAATGTTTAACCAGTGAACCGGAGGAGTTGCAGAGCATCAACCCTTCCGACAACTGTCTAGCGCACTTCCGAGAAACGACTTAAGAGGTTAGACCTGAGGGCACCCTTTTTATTTATTCTCTTTTATTTTTTATTTATTTTTTTCTTACTTTATTTCGCATGAGTATTGTGGATTGGTGTATGATATGAATTTCGGATGAATGGAATATGTTTTCTCTTTGTGGTATATCGGATGGAAACCCGGACGTAAATTCCGTAGCCAAATCCGAATGGACGGTATTCTGGTCTGCACTCGGGATACAATGCCACGTACCACTCGAGAGACACATATATTTCATTTATCCAACCATGTATTTGATCATGATTTAGTCGTTAGTATGTTATTTATTCTTAAGCATGATTTAGCCGTTAGTATGTTATTTCTTTGTGCATGATTTAGTTGTTTTCTTTCGTATTTGGAATTTAATTTACGTTTATGTTTAGGTTGTTGTTTATTTTTTGTGTTTGATAATTCCATACACTCATGAGATTATTGTGTGTTATTGCGTGTTTGCCGTTATGATGACTTACTTTTAAAGCATGTAAATTTAGATATAGGATTTAATTTCATGAATGCAAATATAGATATAGGTTACTTTTGAACATATATGTTGCGTAGATTCGGTTAAGTTATTGCACAAATTATTTCATTACAAGTGGCATAAGTAAAGGACCATTCCGAACCCAACGGTTTGAGGTCTTCCCTTGCGAGGGGTGAGTGCGGCCTTAAATCATTGTCCCAGTTCACACTGGGTGGCGACTCCATGTTATTTCTCCGGTTTAGTTCCCCCGCGGACTACTCCATACTCCTGACAAGGCCGTGAGCCTAGAACAACGTCGTCAATTTCTGTGTCCTACACCAAGTGCTGATGAGCGGAAAATATATCAATATTTACCGCCCCTTTTACTTAATATTTTGTTTAGTTTCTCGGGTTTGATGAACGTTTTGATGTGTTTTAGTTTATTTTGTAGATAAAATAATATTGGGACACAATGAAATCATTTAGGACGAAAAATGGGTCAAATAAGGGCAAAAATTGGACTTGACATATTAATTTTGGAGATTGGAAACTTGAAAGGGCGTTTTAACGAAGTGCAGTTTTGGAAATTGCAATTTTGCGGATCTATTGTATTTTGGGCATAACCTTTTACTCTGATATCGGATTGAGCTGATTCAAGTTCTAGATTAACTAAGACTCAAAGATATACAACTTTTAAAGACAAAATAATTTTAAATTCTGAAGATTTTATACCCGAAATTGATGAACCATCCAGAAGTGTGTTGTGTGTAATTATTAAAGTCATTTTCAATCATTTTCAAAACAAAAAATAAATTAATAAATAAATAATAAAAATTATCAAATCACCACCAAACATGATAAGAAATTAGTGGAGCAATTAATATTGGATTTGGTGGAGCAATTAGTGGAGCAATTAATAATGGATTTGGTGGATGATTTGATGGAGGCAAAATTTTGCCTATAAATACCAAGCCATTTCATTTGTAAATTCACACTTTCTTCTAAGGAATTTCTTAAGAATACTAAGAATATTGTATCTTGTTTGTTTATTTACAGCTTTGAATAATTAATTTCTGCTTTCGCACTTTCTTTTCTTTACTTTCAGTCTTTACTTTCCGCAATTTACTTTTACGCACAATACTTTTCTTTCTTTAATTTTCAGTTTTTACTTTTCATTAATGAGGAGGTAACTCCCATTTGCTGGGTAAAAGGTAAAACTTTTATTACTAATATTTAGATTAATCTCCCTTAATTATAATATATAAACTAGTTAAAATCTGACTTAACGAGGATACCGCCATATTGGTCGGTTGGTAATTATTTAAATTGGTTTTAACCTGACTAAACTGGATCCCGCCTGATTGGTCGGTTGGTAATTAATTATTAATTTGACTTATTCTGGATACCGCCTATATGGCTGGTTGGTAATTATCATGCAAAGTTAATAAATTATATTAAGGGAGATATCTAAAATATAAGTAATAAAAGTGGATCATTTTACCTCAGCATTTTCTTTTATTGTACTTTTAATTTATTTACTTTTCAGCAATTTACTTTTCAGCATTTACTTTTCAGCAATTTACTTTTAGCAATTTACTTTTCAGCATTTACTTTTCAACATTTAATTTTCAGTATTTAATTTCAGCATTTACTTTCCGTCATTTACTTTTCAGCAATTTACTTTCAGCATTTTACTTTATGTCTTTTATTTTATTTAAGTTTTTACTAGCCCTAGTTATGTGTCGTAACTAAGTTAGTTATCTGGGGTTGTGATGTATTCTAATATCACCGATTTATAAGGGGTTATTTTATAGTTTGGGTAATTCAAAGGTTTACTTATTAAGTCTCAAGCTTAATGCGTCTTGTTAATTGGCCATTAATAAGATTGATCTGGTAAATCTAAAATAAACTTGACAAAGGAATTTTAGGTTTCAGCCTTAGACTTAATAGCCCACGATCTTCATTGAGGATAGATAACCCTTAATAGATTTCCTTACAGGATAGACATATACCTGTCGGGCGGGGGTAGCCATAATTGGAACTTAAATTTAATGAATCCAGATAATTTTGTTGACATAGACATATGGTTCAATTGGGTTATACTGGGTATTTGCGTCTGACCATCGACATAGACTTTCGCATAATTTAGTGTTCCAGGTTAGTAAACCAATATATTACACAAAAATGAAATAACCACTTCATCTTTAAAATGATATTGGAAGATTCAAAACCCTAGATAGTTTCCTAATATTGAATTTTCTTAAACCTACTTTCGCGCAATTTTATTTACTTGTTTTTAAATTTAAAATCATCACCATTTCAAATCAATCAATCAACCTGTTAGATACTAGTAATCATTTGACCTCATAAAATTAATAGATTAGGTATTAAGTCCTCGTGGGATCGATACATTTTATACTACTTGAATGATACGTGCGCTTGCGTTATACGCATGTGCTTACGCACCGGTCAAGTTTTTGGCGTCGTTGCCGGGGACTTATTTATCTTTCACTATTAGTTTTGGGGTTAGATACGTTACTTGTATCTAATTTCTTTTTACTTATTATTACTATTTTCTTATGTTTCAGGTTCTCAGAAACTACATGAGACGAACCAGAAGCTTTGAACTCCGACTGCTTGACCCAGAAATTGAAAGAACCATCAGACAGTTGAGAAGGGAAAGGCGAGAAGGCCAAGAAGCTTTAGTCAACATGGAACCTGAACCTTTGGAAGTTGCACCACCGATACCCATTGGAGACAGAACCATTCCGGTGGTCGATGGCTTCATTTCCTGTATTGTACTTCCTCATTTACCAGAAAATGCGTGTGACATCAAAACATGCATTCAGATGATTCAGCAGTCAGTGCAGTTTGGGGGGAAAGCAACTGAAGATCCTAATACCCACATCAGCAACTTCCTGGAAGTTTGCGGCACTTTCAATTACAACCGAGAAGCTGAAGAAGCAATGAGACTGCGTGTTTTTCCATACTCCTTGAAGGACAGAGCTAAAGCTTAGCTACATTCACTACCAGCAGGTTCCATCACAACTTGGAACACTCTAGCCACCAAATTCCTTGCAAAGTACTTTCCACCAGCCAGAACTGTAAAGTTGAGGAATGACATCACATCCTTTGTACAACAAGATTCAGAATCCATTTGCGAAGCTTGGGAAAGATTCAAAGATTTACTCCAGAAATGTCCTCATCATGAGATCGCAAAGTGGTTACAAGTCCAAACCTTCTACAATGGACTTTCTGGAATAATGAGAACCACAATAGATGCTGCTGCTGGAGGAGCTTTGATGGCAAAAGGAGAAGATCAGGCCTGGGACTTAATTGAAGAAATGGCCAACAACAATTCTTTATGGCCAACAGAAATGAGCATGATCCAAAGAATTACATGAATTTATGAAGTTGGAGCCAACACAGCACTGAATTCCAAGCTGGATGTGATTTGTAAAAATCTGGAAACTCTTAATATGAAAGTTAATGGTGGATCCACAAGTTCACCATATGGAAGAGCACCAGAATCAAACCAACTTGAAGAGACGGTGAATTATGTCAACAATTTCAACAGACAGGAGAACAATCCATATTCCAACACCTACAACCCAGGGTGGAAGAATCATCCGAATTTTTCATGGAGCAACAATTCAGGGCAAAAGAACAATCCACCACCTGGATTCCAACATCAGAACTATCCACCACCTGGATTCCAGCAATGGAATAAAGGCCAGGAGCATGAAAAAGAACCAGAAATAATAGAAGTGATGGCCCAGTTGAAGAAGCAAGAAGCAAAATACGATGTTTTAGCAGCTATGGTTCAAAATCAAGTAGAATTGAATCAAAGCCATTCAGCCTCTATCAAAGCACTGGAGAATCAAATGGGACAACTGGACAATGCTCAGAGTTACAGACCGCCAGATAATCTTCCCAGCAACACAGAACCAAATCCAAGGAATCGAGGGAATGAGCAATGTCAAGCCATCACCTTGAAAAGCGGTACTGAAATCAACAAAGATGTTGGAGCCAAAACAACTGCTGAGGAAGTTCCAAAAGAAACAAAGCAACAGATAGAGGAAAAAGAAGCAAAGGAAAAAGAACATATCACACCACCTCCACCTTTTCCTCAGCGTCTTCAGAAGAATAATCTGGACAAGCAGTTTGCTCGATTCTTGGAGGTGTTCAAAAAGATGCATATCAACATTCCATTTGTAGAAGCATTGGAACAAATGCCCAGCTATGTCAAATTCATAAAAGACATTCTTTCACAAAAATGGAGATTGGGAGACTACGAGACAGTAGCATTGACAGAAGAATGCAGTGCCATCATTCAGAGGAAACTTCCCCCGAAGTTGAAAGATCCTAGCAGTTTCACCATTCCATGCATCATAAGAGAACATAACTTTGGTAGGGCTTTATGTGATTTAGGTGCGAGTGTTAACTTGATGTCTTTTTCTATTTTCAGGAAATTACAGATTGGAGAAACAATGCCAACTTCAGTCTCTCTACAACTTGCTGATAGAACGCTCGTATTTCCAAGAGGCGTAGTTGAAGATGTGCTGGTCAAAGTTGACAAATTCATTTTCCCAGAAGATTTTATTGTCCTTGATATGGAGGAAGACGAAGACGTGCTGATCATTCTCGGGAGACCATTCTTGGCTACAGGTCGAACCATTATTGATGTACAGAAAGGAGAATTAACCATGAGGGTACAAGACCAAGAAGTAACATTCAATGTTTTCAAGGCCATGAATTTCCCAGATGATGAAAAGAAGGAGGAATGTTTCAAACTTGATGTGATACACAGTACCATTCAGAACTTCAATGCAATGCAAAGTTCTATTGACAAACTTAAATAATGTCAATTGCCTATGGAGCCTGAAGATAAAGCGTCTTTTGCACTGAAAAAGGCAATTCTTGCACTACAAGCAAAAAAGAGAAAAAGTTCCACCAGCTCAACGAATTGGAGGAATTTCACAATCAGCCTTTTGAGAATGCCAAATTGTACAAAGAAAAGGCCAAGAAGAGACATGATGAGAAGTTAGTGCGCATACAACTAGAACCAGTGCAGAAGGTACTGTTAAACAAATCAAGGGTGAAATTCTTCCCATGGAAGCCAAAATCACGGTGGCCAGGTCCATTTGTGATCACCAAGGTTTTACCAGATAGAGCCGTTGAGATACATGATCCTGACTCCAAAAAAACTTTCAAGGTTAAAAACAAGTGTGTTAAGCACTACTAGGGAGAATCATTTGAGCGACAAAAAGAAAGTGTCACACTTTCAGATCCAGCTTAACATTCGAGAAGACACGTCTAGCTGACGACGTTAAACTTAGCGCTCGCAGGGAGGCAACCCATGCAATTTGTGTATGTATTATGATTTGGTGTGATTTAATTTTGTGTGTTTAGTTTTTGCAGATTAAGACATTTCAGGATGGAAGAAGTTCTCGCAAATCTTCACAAGCAATTTCCTTCTCTCCCTCAAAACTCTCTGATGAAAGTCTACAAAGCTCGCTTGGAACGGATGAGATTACTAACGATCCATGGTGTTCCTAATGATATTCGTTGGGTAATTGAAGCACGGGTCCGATTGGCAGGTGAGTCTTCTGACTCTTTTATTTCACATCTGCCAAGTTTTGGAAGAAGCACATATGCAAAGAAATGTAGAGCTAAGCAAATGGATGTTTGTTACAAATGTGCACGCTGGAATTGCAATACTCGTTGTCGTTCTTTAGGAATGGTGTCTGATAATCGCGAAGACAGAATTAAATTCATTAGGGATGGCTTGAGTAAAGAGTCTTTAGATGATATATCTTCGACTCTTGAGACGAATTTCAGTGGATATGTTCACATAGCCATTCACAATTTACATACACAATTTCTAAAAGAAAGACAACAGTTAAGTCTTGGGAATCTGAATAAAAAAGACCTTGTTTTCCAATTTATAAGAAAATTGGATGGGAAGCTTGTCCCTAACGCATAGACGTCAATCAAGCCGCTACATTTTTTGTACATATTATATCTCTTTGTCTTTTCCTGATAATTGTGATTTGTTTTGTGTTTTCTTTTATTTTCTCCAACATGATCCATACATTTTTTACTATCACGATTTATTTTACTGTTAACTAATAATTGTCATTTGGCAGGTACTAGTGCTATTATTTTACTCACCCTTTTCAGGTATTATAAATTCAACTCATCATTGCACTTTTGAAGACATCCAGAGTAAAACATGGAAGCCACTTCAAGAAGACGAGTTGAAAACATCTGTGTGTTTTGCGGTACTAGTGTTGGTGTTAAACCACAATACGTAGAGGCATCACAGGAATTGGGTCGAGTCTTATCTGCAAGGAATATGCACTTAGTTCACTGCCAGAACTGCTCCGGATCTAATTGACCAAATCTTAGCCTATGAACCACAAATTGACCTTATCCTTTCAAAGATAAATTGGTCCGAGGACGATCGTGGTAAGAGGCGTCGGATTAATCTGGATCTTAACCTTTAACTTTTCGTGTAGAATTTCAGCTAACCATGTACTATCTTCCAAGCTATTATTCTACTGTTTAAGATATTGGGGACAATGTCTCATTTAGGTTTGGGGGAGGAAATTAGTTGATTAGTATCTTGTTTTTAGTTGTGTATTGTTTTTATTTTTAGTCCAAAATTTTTCGAAAAATACAAAAAAATTTGAAAAATTTTCAAAAATTACAAAATTTTTTTTTTGCGCTTTTTGTGTTTTTATTTTGACTAAAAAGGTGAAATTGGTAAGAGACAGCTGAGTCAGGAGTTTTCACTCCTGAGATGTATCTCAAACCTATTTCGGAATAAGTTAATTTTTGTTTATTTCCTTTTGAATTATTTAATTTGTGAATTCTCCATAATACTGACTAAAATGGATATTCATATGCTCAGTTGGCAGGTATTATCAACATGCATTGTAACATACAGACATGAGTTGTAATTGAAAAGTTTATAATATTTAGTGCTCTAGTTTAATTGGAGAAAGCATCTCAAAAAGTGATGGAGTAAAAAAAAAACGTCTAAGATCCTAGTTATTAAGTCTGTAAGGGTGTTTTAACACCTAGTGCCCTAAAGCCAACTGGTTTGGGAGTCACTGGCCCAAAGCTCGCTACATGGATCAAGTATGTTGCAAAAATATATATATCTGAAGTCTGAGTAATTAAGTCTGTAGGGGTGTCTTAACACCTGGTGCCCTAAAGCCAACTGGTTTGGGAGCCACCGACCCAACACTCGCTACATAGATGGAAGATATTGTATATAAATAAAAAAAATCAAAAATCAAAGAAGAAAAATCAGAAAAATTATTCTATTGCTGCAAAAAGATGTGAATTCTGATAAAACTTTAGGACAAAAATATTACTCTCTTATCAACTGCACGTGTGACTGTTGTGGGCAAAAATGAGTTGATTAATATTTTGTTGACTGTGTATATGGAGAATGGTAAAAATAATCGGAGAATTTATTTATTCGGTAATTTCGAATGAAACAAAACAACTATTGACTTGGATTAGATGTTTCATCTGTTTAGTCACTAACTTCTTTATTCTCTTTTCTCTTATCTTTTGGCTTTTGTGTGCATTAGTTTTATTATCTTTTTACTTTTGTAAAACGTTTGTGGGTATCGTTGCTGTAATCCCTCACGAGACTATAACTCGTCCACTAGAGGCACCTAGAGGTTTAAAGGCTTGTTGCATATGCTAAATGCAACTGTGATCCCTACGAAAGTGGCTTAGTTTAATTTTAAAAATTTCTTGTATTTTATTTTATTGTTTTTCTCGACGACTAGCAAAATGTTAGGTTTGGGGGTGTGATGAGCGGAAAATATATCAATATTTACCGCCCCTTTTACTTAATATTTTGTTTAGTTTCTCGGGTTTGATGAACGTTTTGATATGTTTTAGTTTATTTTGCAAATAAAATAATATTGGGACACAATGAAATCATTTAGGACGAAATGTGGGTCAAATAAGGGCAAAAATTGGACTTGACATATTAATTTTGGAGATTGGAAACTTGAAAGGGCGTTTTAACTTAGTGTAGTTTTAGAAATTCCAATTTTGCGCATCTTTCGTATTTTGGGCATAATGCTTTACTTCTATATTGGATTGAGCTGATTCAAGTTCCAGATTAAAGAATACTCAAAGATCTATAACTTTGAAAGACAAAATAATTTCGAATTCTGAAGATTTCATGCCCGAAATTGATGAACTATCTAGAAGTGTGTTGTGTGTAATTATTAAAGTCATTTTCAATCATTTTCAAAGCAAAAAATAAATTAATAAATAAATAATAAAAATTATCAAATCACCATCAAACATGATAAAAAATTAGTGGAGCAATTAATAATGGATTTGGTGGAGCAATTAATAATGGATTTGGTGGATGATTTGATAGAGACAAAATTTTGCCTATAAATACCAAGTCAGTTCATTTGTAAATTCATAATTTCTTCTAAGGAATTTCTTAAGAATACTAAGAAGATTGTATCTTGTTTATTTATTTATAACTTTCAGTAATTAATTTCCGCTTTCGCACTTTCTTTTCTTTACTTTTCAGTCTTTACTTTCCACAATTTACTTTTACGCACAATACTTTTCTTTCTTTAATTTTCAGCTTTTACTTTTCAGTAATGAGGAGGTAACTCCCCTTTGCAGGGGTAAAAGGTAAAAATTTTATTACTAATATTTAGATTAATCTCCCTTAATTATAATATATAAACTAGTTAAAATCTGACTTAACGAGGATAGCGCCATATTGGTCGGTTGGTAATTATTTAAATTGGTTTTAACCTGACTAAACTAGATACCGCCTGATTGGTCGGTTGGTAATTAATTATTAATTTGACTTATTCTGGATACCGCCTATATGGCTGGTTGGTAATTATCATGGAAAGTTAATATATTATATTAATGGAGATATCTAAAATATAAGTAATAAAAGTGGATCATTTTACCTCAGCATTTTCTTTTATTGTACTTTTACTTTATTTACTTTTTAGCAATTTACTTTTCAGCATTTACTTTCAGCAATTTACTTTTCAGCAATTTACTTTTCAGCATTTACTTTTCAGCATTTAATTTTCAGTATTTAATTTCAGCATTTACTTTCCGTTATTTACTTTTCAACAATTTACTTTTCAGCATTTTACTTTATGTCTTTTATTTTATTTAAGTTTTTACTAGCCCTAGTTATGTGTCATAACTAAGTTAGTTATCTGGGGTTGTGATGTATTCTAATATCACCGATTTATAAGGGATTATTTTATAGTTTGGGTAATTCAAAGGTTTACTTATTAAGTCTCAGCTTAATGCGTCTTGTTAATTGGCTATTAATAAGATTGATCTGGTAAATCTAAAATAAACTTTACAAATGAATTTTAGGTTTCAACCTTAGACTTAATAGCCCACGATCTTCCTTGAGGATAGATAACCCTTTAATAGATTCCTTACAGGATAGACATATACCTGTCGGGCGGGGGTAGCCATAATTGGAACTTAAATTTAATGAATCCAGATAATTTGGTTGACATAGACATATGGTTCAATTGGGTTATACTGGGTATTTGCGTCTGACCATCGACAGAGACTTTCGCATAATTTAGTGTTCCAGGTTAGTAAACCGATATATTACACAAAAATGAAATAACCAATTCATCTTTAAAATGATATTGGAAGATTCACAACCCTAGATAGTTTCATAATATTGAATTTTCTTAAACCTACTTTCGCGCAATTTAATTTACTTGTTTTTAAATTCAAAATCATCACCATTTCAAATCAATCAATCAACCTGTTAGATACTAGTAATCATTTGACCTCATAAAATTAATAGATTAGGTATTAAGTCCTCGTGGGATCGATACTTTTTATACTACTTGAACGATACGTGCGCTTGCGTTATACGCGTGTGATTACGCACCGGTCAAGTGCTCGACGAGTACACTTCATATTGGGACTCTCTAAGTTCAGACACGTTCGTCATATAAGCCTAGCTAATATGTACACAATTCGGCCACCTCCGAATTCGTGAAGAACACGAACGACCTTTCTGAACTATACAGGTTGAGGTCATCACATATGTTTAACAATCCCTCCGTCGTAGGCTATCCGAGTTGTTCTTAGGAAACATAGAATATACCGTCATGTTTCCGAGACACACATCTCATGTCGACATGTCCACGATTCTTCATAACTAATGCGATCCACCAAAGGTGATCGAATTTGGTCAAAGATTTAAGAATCATGACTTTACTCACATGGATACCTAAACCCCTTATGGTACACATACATGCTGACATATCCTATCTTGATTCGCACTTGATTACTGAGTGCATCGGTCCACACCCAACGAACATCTAGAGGCCAGACCATGAAAGGTTCTTGACATACATGGCATCAAAGTGTGGAGGATCTCACACAAAATCAATGTTATCCTATAGTCAAAGGATTACATATGCTACTTGACTCGAAGAGATTCCTATTGACGGTGGTGTGTACTTCCAACTATTAGGAATCACCTATGAGTCATTCAGTATTCGCTCCAACAAATACCCACATATCTATACGAGTTTCCAAACCCATGGTACATCGCATTAAACCATTGAAACTCCAATTCCAATATACGACATGTGCTAGTCTTCTAGGTTATAAGAATTCGACCGTATTCCAAAACCAACGACTATGAATATTTAATTTAAGAATAGTTTACACCCAGTGTCAAAACTATTCTAAGGTCGTTGTCATTCTTATCATATCTATACATCAATCTAATACGCATAATGACAATACCCTTAATAAGGTATGAAATGAAAAAGGTAGTTATTTTATTAATAAATAATAACATGTACAAATCGGATTGTCACTCCAAGCACAAACTCCATCAGGTCTAAGACACTTGACGTGTATTCTATGTTTTCTAACCACAACTCGAATAGCCTATGACGGAGGGATTGATAAACATATATGATGACCTCGACTTGAATAGTTTAGAAAGGTTGTTCGAGTTCTTCTTGAATTCGTAGGTGGCTGAATTACGTATATATATGCTAGGCTTATATGACGAACGTGTCTAGACTTAGAGAGTTTCACAATATAAAGTATACTCGTTGAGCACTTGGGTAGCCCATAATTTTGATAATAAATAATATTCGATATTATAATTATCAAATAAGATAATTAAGATGCTTGCTTGCGCATGCATGCGTAACATGCCAATGCGCTGTGCGCAAGCTGCTTGATTGTAATGGAATATGGTATTTCATTAAAATATTTTAATAATACACTCACTCTAGATATCCACGGGTTAGACCCACTTCCGCTGTGCGGAGTATACTCACTCTAGATTTTACTGTAGCTGTAGTTTTGGGACAACGTAAAGCGAAAGGTTTTCACACAATCTACTACGCCAACAAAACATTGAATGAAGCACAGCTCAACTACATAACAACTGAAAAGGAGTTGCTCACATTTGTGTTTTCTTTTGAAAAATTCTGCTCATATTTGTTGGGTCCTAAAGTGGTAGTCTACACAGATCATTCAGCAATTAAATACCTGATCACAAAGAAAGATGCCAAGCCTAGATTGATCCGTTGGGTGATTCTACTGCAAGAATTTGACATGGAGATCTGAGACATGAATGAGACAAAAAATCAAGTGGCAGATCACTTGTCAAGGCTCGAAAATGGAGGTATAACTGGCACTGAGCTGACGATCAAATAAACTTTTCCAGATGAACAGTTGTTTGCCATCAAGCAACAGGAAATCCCATGGTATGCTGACTATGTACACTACATAGTATCGGGGAAATGGCCGTTGGAATGGACACATCAGCAGGGGAAGAAATTTTTCAAAGAAGTCAAACACTGTGTCTGGGATGAGCCGTACCTATTCCAATGTTGTGCTGATCAGTTAATACGTCACTATGTACCATAAGAGGATGTCAATAGTGTCCTGGAGCATGTCCATTCATCTCCATACGGCAAACACTTCAGCGGAGAGAAAACTGCGGCCAAAGTGCTACAATCAGGTTTGTTATGGCCCACATTGTTTAAAGATGCTCACTTATTCGTTCTTCAATGTGACATGTGCCAGAGAATGGGAAATATTTCGAGGAGAAATGAAGGACCCCTTCAAAGCATTCTCGAAATAGAGATATTTGATGTATGTGGGATTAATTTTATGGGACCCTTTGTTCCATCATATGGAAACCTGTACATTCTGGTTGCAGTAGACTACGTCTCCAAATGGGTTGAAACAATAGCACTACCATCAAATGATTCTAAAATGGTTTTATATTTCCTCAAGAAAAATATTTTCACTCGCTTTGGA
>SKCR01048079.1:0-43066 GCA_019454045.1 Zanthoxylum bungeanum
AAGTAGTAGTAAAAGTAATTTCTTTTACCTTAGCATTTTATTTTATTTTACTTTAAGCTTTTACTTTACTACAATTACTTTTCAGCACTGTTACTTTATGGTTTTTACTTTTAAGTTTTTACTAGCCCTAGCTATGTGTCATAACTAAGTTAGTATCTAGGGTTGTGATGAAATCCAATATCACGGGCTTATAAGGGTTAGATTATATTTGGGTAAAATAAAGATTTATTTATTGAGTCTTAATCTTAATGCTCTTTAATTAACTGGCCATTAATTAAATTGATTAGGTAAACTTAAAATGAACTAGACATAGGGATTTTAAGTTTAAGACCTTAGAATCAACAGCCCACGATCTTCCTTAGGATAGATAACCCTTTCAATAGATTTCCTTACAGGATAGGAATATACCTGTCGGGCGAGGGTAGCCATAATTGGAACTTAATCTTAATGAATCTAGGTAATTTGGTTGACATAGGCATATGGTTCAATTGGATTATACTAGGTATTTGTAATTGACCATCGGAAGAGGCTTTTACATAAATGGGTGTTCCAGGTTAATTAATCAATATTTTACCCAATTATAATATAACCACTTTATCTTTAAATAATATTGGAATAAATCACAACCCTAGATAGTTTTAATATTGAATTTTCTTAAAATCTACCTTCAAACAATTTTATTTGATTGTCTTTAAATTTAGAATCGTCGCTATTTCAAATCAGTTAAACAACCTGTTAGATACTAGTAATCATTTAACCTCATAAAATTAATAACTTAGGTAATAAGTCCTCGTGGGATCGATACTTTTTATACTACTTGAACGATACGTACGCTTGCGTTATACGTGTGTGTTTACGCCGGTCAGTACCCTAAAGCCAACTGGTTTGGGAGCCACCGACCCAAACACTCGCTACATAGATGGAAGATATGTATATAAATAAAAAAAAATCAAAAAATCAAGAAAAAATCAGAAAAATTATTCCATTACTACAAAAATGTGTGAATTCTGATAAAACTTTAGGACAAAAATATTACTCTCTTATCAACTGCACTTGAGACTGTTGTGGGCAAAAATGAGTTGATTAATATTTTGTTGGCTGTGTATATGAAGAATGGTAAAAATAAACGGAGAATTTACTTATTCGGTAATTTAGAAAGAAAGAAAACAACTAGTAACTTGGAGTAGAAGTTTCATCTGCTTAATCACTAACTTCTTCTCTTTTCTCTTGTCTTTTTGCTTTTGTGTGCATTAGTTTTACTATCTTTTTACTTTTGTAAAATGTTTGTGGGTATCATTGATGTAAACCCTCACGAGACTACAACTCGTCCACTAGGGACACCTAGGGGATTAAAGGCTTGTTGCATACGCTAAATGCAACCGTGATCCCAACGAAAGTGGCTTAGTTTTAAAGATGTTTATATTATTTTATTTTGTTGTTTTGCTCGAAGACTAGCAAAATGTTAGGTTTGGGGGTGTGATGAGTGGTAAATGTATCACTATTTCTCACTCATTTGACCTAATATTTTGAATAGATTCTTGAGTTTTATGAATATTTTGATGTGTTTTGTGTTATTTTGTAGATAAATAAAGTTTCAGGACATTCTGGAGGTGATTTAGGGCTAAAATAGTGAAAAATGACAAAAAGGGCAATTTGGTAATTTGCTCATCGCGACGCCTAACATGCGCCATGAGCTGCTAACGTGCGCCGAGGGACACGTGTCAGAATCTGAAAAGTTTGACTTGCTAACGTGCGTCGTGCCACGTGTCAACATCACAGCCGATCTGCTAACGTGCACCGTGCCACGTGTCATCATCCTATGGTGCCGACAATCGCCATCGCCATGTTGTTAGCCACGTCATCGTCCACATCAGCAGTAGACCGAGTCAACATGCCACGTCACGGCCACGTTATCATCAGCCAATCACAACGTGCCACGTGTCGTAATCCTAAGGTGCCGACAATCACTATCGCCACGTGTCGCCACGTCAGCGCCACATCATCGCCACATCAACGCCACTTCAGCATAATTATTGAGTCAATTATCCAAAATGCCACGTGGTGGATAAGAATCTGAAGCACCCAACCAGAGTACGACATGTGGCGTGTCGCGACGCGAAGCGCGCATCGCGACGTGCACACCTTACCGAGGCCTATAAATTCAGCTCAATTTTCTGATTTCAGATGTACCTTCCTCTCTGAATCCTCTGATGTAAATATGGAGTTTTATATCTAGTTTCTTTTAATTTCAGTTTTGTAATTAATTTTAATTACGTTCTGTAATAGTAATTTACTTTCTTTACTTTTTCAATTTTTACTATTCAGCTATGAGGAGGTAACTTCCCCATGCTAGGGTGAAAGGTAAAACATTTATTACTGCTATTTAGATTAATCTCCTTTAATTATAATATATTCACTATTTAAAATTTGACTTAACAAGGATACCGCTATATTGGTCGGTTGGTAATCATTTATAAATTGATTTTAATCTGACTAAGCATGGATACCACCTGGTTGGTGGGTTGGTAATTTCCGCCTATATGGCTGGTTTATGGACTAAATTTGACTGAATCAGGTTACCGCCTATATGGCTGGTTGGTAATATCACACAAGTTAATAAATTATATTAAGGGAGATGTAGGACACAGATGTTGGACGACGCTGTTCTGGGCTCGCGGCCCGGTTGGGAGTACAGAGAAGCCCGCGGGGGACTAAACCGGAGA
This sequence comes from Zanthoxylum bungeanum, assembly GCA_019454045.1. NCBI lineage: Eukaryota > Viridiplantae > Streptophyta > Magnoliopsida > Sapindales > Rutaceae > Zanthoxylum > Zanthoxylum bungeanum. Next base: position 2,724 of record SKCR01048079.1, read on the forward strand.
AATAACATGGAGTCGCCACCCGGTGTGAACCGGGAAATGATTTAAGGTCGCACTCACCCCTCGCAAGGGAAGACCTCAAACCGTTGGGTTTGGAATGGTCCCTTACTTATGCCACTTGTAATGATGTGATTTTTGCAATAATTTAATCGAATCTAGCAACATACATTCCCAATGGTATTATATTTCTAAACTCACATGCATAAGTACAAGGCTCACATCTAAGTTTGCATAGAACCTATGTCTGAATTTGCATACAACCTATTTGCATATAACCTATGTCCAAATTTGCATGCATAAAGGTAAATTGAAATACGGCAAGCATAAAACTTCATAAGCACACCATATTCATACGGAAACGCAAGGAAATGGTAATTGTACAAACATGCATAAAAATGAATCAGAATAATGGCAAGCATACAATTTCATAAGCACATTGTACTTATACATGTGGGAACACAAATAAATGGCAATTGCACAATCATGCGTAATAAAGAGAAGCAATTAGGTATATAATGCAAAGAGATAACTAATGAGGCAGTTGTACATTAACATAAACGTGCAATGATGCGATGCAAAAGATAGACAATGAAAGTGAAAGAAAAGAGATGCGACATATGCCCACATCTATATAGGACTTTGAGTGTCCGATTAAACGTATTTTACATTCAATCGAACATACTTTGTCCGGGGCGGCAAAACGTCGTGGCAAAGGTAGCCCTTCGGCTTTCTATCCCTCAAAATGGAGGACCTTTAATCCAACTTGATTTTCCCATGCGCATTGCAATATGATGCATGATTATGCAAGGAGATGACATAAAGAAAGCAAATAACGGAATAATAAAAGGCGCGGCAAAACGTCGTGGCAAATGTAGCCCTTAGGCTGTTGATCTCTCGAAATGGAGGACCTTTAATCCAACTTGATAAGCCCATGTGCAGGACATTACAATGCATACAAATAAACAAGACAATGATATGGGACTTCGCATGCTCGATTGAACATATCTCACATTCAACCAAACATACTTCGTCTGGCGTGGCAAAGTACTGTCGTAAATGTAGTCTTTTAGACTTTTCTTCTCTCAAATAGAGGACCTTTAGACCAACATATTAAGCCCATGCGCACTATATCATCAACACATAAACAGATAACTTGCAGAAAATAAATGGCGGAATATTAAAATGCGGATAATAAACAAACAAGATATAATAAAGCGAAATATGTGCCATTTGCTCAAGTGGTACGTGGAGTTGTCCCCCAAGTACAGACCGCACTACCGTCCATTCGAATTCGGCTACGGAATTTACGTCTGGGTTTTCATCCTATATACCACAAGAGACAACACATTTTTCCATCCATTCAAAGCCACAACATACATCCACAAACGACTCTCATGCGAAAAAAATAAATAAAACAATTAAAAGATGAATGAAAATAAATACGAAAAGTGCCCTCAGGTCTAACCTTTTAAATCGTCTCTCGGAAGTACGGTACACGATCGTCGGAATGGTGGATGCTCTGCAACTCCTCTCGTTCACTGGTTCAACGTTTTCCTTCGCCGTTTCGCTATTTGGGCCGCTGTTTTTGCTCCGTTTCGCTGCTGTTTTTTGTCACTGTTTTGCGGTTTTAGGCTACTGTTTTGGGGCCGGTTTTGGGGTAATTTGGGGGCTGATTTTTGTGTCTGTTTAAGGGCTATTTGGTTTACTGTTTCGGTCACTTTGAGGTAGCGTTTTGTTGATGGTTTGTTGCGTAAGTAGGTGATTTTCGTGCAATGCAGTGAGTGTTTTGCGAGGGGATTTTGTGTGTGTAGTGAGGGGTGGTATGCGGCTGGACAATGGGCGTTTTAAAGGTGGGTTTTTACGTGCAGCTTGACAGTTTGCGGGGGTGTTTCAAAGGTATTTTTGCGGCAGTTTCAGGCAATACAGTGAAGGGATTTATGCGGTAGTTTTAGGGGTTTGACAATGAAGGGATCTGCGCGTGCAGGAAAGGGGTAATATAAGTGCAGTTTGGGCAATGTTTCAGGGGAATATGCGGCAGTTTGTAGGGTGATTTTCAGAGGTAATATGTGTGAATCTGCTGTGAGTGGTGTGCAATGGCGTGAATGTAGTGGGCTGGTAGTGGCGTGAAAGGATGCTGTGAGTGGTGTTGATTAGGCATGAATTGATTTGTGGTCTGGGAGAGTGTATGGCTGGTCAGGGGGAAGAAATGTGAGAGGGAAGTGAGAGCCAAGGGCTGTGCATGGCTGTTTTATGGTGAGAGAGAGTGTGTGTCGTTTTCTTTTCTTATTGCCGTGAGAATGTGCCAAGAGAGTTTAGGGTTAGGGTTGTGCATGAATTTAAAAAGGAAACAAATCAAGTAATTATATGTGTGTGTTTAATTTAGGGAAAGAATATTTATATTTTTAGTGGGGGAATATATTTAAATTGGTAGGGATTTATTTAATTTAGGAATAGGATTTGTTTTGATTTAATTGGATTTAATTTAATTTAATTGGTTTTAATTTAATTTAATTTGTGTTTTAAATATGCTTTAATTATTTCTTGGATTGGGCTTGGGTGAGATGGGCTTGGTCTGTGTCTTGCGGGGGTTTGGGCTAAGGATGTTTTAAAACGGAAGTCCAAGAAGCGAACCCGAAGCTAAACAAGCGAATAAAATCCAACAAAATACTAATTTCTGACTTTTCCCTTCCGACGTCTGTTTCCCGCAACTTCCGCGACTTAAAAGGTAGTGCCTCTAAATGAGACTCATCATAGGGACTTACATGTAAAAATACAGTGCCTACAGTCGCCCCCACTTTGATGGGACTTGTGCAGTGTGTGACAAAGACAATCCTATCAAAGTTGTGCAATGCATTTTTACTTACCTGGCTCGCCAGCTGCCACCTAACTTGTCTGCTGCTTCGAGCTGAGTTGATGATGCAGTGGACCTCGATCCTAGGACGCATCTCATTAACTGCAACCGACGATGTAGTGGGTGCTCGACCATGGGACGTATCTCGGAACTACAACTGCTGATACAGTGGGTCCTCGACCCTGGGACGCATCCCAATAACTGTAACGGACAACGGGGGCCTCGACCCTGGGACGCATCCTAATACCGCTGACAATGTAGCTCACGACCCTGGGACGCATCCCCAAAAATGATGATGCATGGGGCCAACGACCCTGGGATGCATCCCGATAACTGCAACCGACAACGGGGGCCTCGACCCTGGGACGCATCCCAATACCGTTGACAATGTGGGTCACAACCCTGGGATGCATCCCCAAAACTGATGATGCATGGGGCCAACGACACTGGGACGCATCCCGATAACTACAACTGACAACGGGGGCCTCGACCCTAGGACGTATCCCGATAACGTTGATAATGTGGGTCACGACCCTGGGTCGCATCCCCAAAATTGATGATGTATAGGGCCAACGACCCTGGGACGCATCCCGATAACTGCAACCAAAAACGGGGGCCTCGACCCTGGGACGCATCCCGATAACGTTGAAAATATGGGTCACGACCCTGGGACGCATCCCCAAAACTACTGATGATGTGGGTCACGACCCTGGGACGCATCCCCAAAACTACTGATGATGTAGTTCACGACCCTGGGATGCATCCCCAAAACTACTGATGATGTGGGTCACGACCCTGGGACGCATCCCCAAAACTGCTGATAATGTGGGTCACGACCCTAGGATTCATCCCCAAAACTGCTTATGATGTGGGTCACAACCCTGGGACGCATCCCCAAAACTACTGATGATGTGGGTCACGACCCTGTGACTCATCCCGAAAACTGCTACTGATGTGGGTCACGACCCTGGGACTCATCCCCAAAACTGATACCGACAATGCTGATGTGGGCCTCGCCCCAGACGGATACTGATGTAGGCCTCATCCCTGGACTGATACTGATGTGGGCCTCGCCCCCGAGACTCATCCCCAAAGCTGATGCGGATGTGGGCCTCCCCCTTAAACTGATGTTGATGTGGGCCTCGCCCCCAAACCGATACTGATGTGGGCCTCACCCCTAAACTGATACTGATATGGGCCTCGCCGATGTGGATGAGGGCCTCACCCCCAAGCTGATACTGATGTGGGCCTCGACCTTGGGACTCATCCCCAAAATTGCTGATGATATGTGTGAGCCTCGACCCGGGGACGCATCCCAAAACTGATACTGATGTGGGCCTCGGCCTTGGGACTCATCCACAAACTAATACTGATGTGGGCCTCGGCCCACATACTGATACTGATGTGGGCTCGCCCCCAAACCGATATTGATATGGGCCGCGCCCCCAAACTGATGTGGATGTGGGCCTCACCCCTAAACTGATGCTGATGTGGACCTCTCCCCAAAGCTGATACTGATGTGGGCTCGCCCCCAAACCGATACTGATATGGGCCTCGCCCCCAAACTGATGCGGATGTGGGCCTCGCCCCTAAACTGATGCTGATGTGGGCCTCGCCCCCAAGCTGATACTGATGTGGGCCTCGACCCTGGGACTCATCCCCAAAATTGATACTGATACTGATGTGTCTCCATACCCGGAGTGCCATACCCTGCGAAACTGATACTGACGTTGATGTGTCTCCATACCCGAAGAGTGTCATACCTGGCAAGACTGATACTGATAATGATGTGGGCCTCGCCCCCAGAGTGCCATACCTATGGCAAGACTGATATTGATAATGTGATGGTTCATTTCGACATAATGTACTGTCTTTCACAAGATAATCGTGATAGTTAAACATATTTGTCCTCAACGGGTACTCCGTGTCGAAACCAGAGAACCTTCAAAGTACATGATACAACTCAAATCCGACCGTCTGAGTGAATGATCTGAAATAGACTCCAAGTGTGTGTGTGCTAAGGCTCTTTCGCAGCTTCACCCTTAAGTAAGCCAACTCAATGATTTTGTCTCGGAGAACCGGATCAGTGGGTCTAACCAACCTAGATGTCTTGATCACACTCTGTGATTACTTCCACGTACTCAACGTGATATGGTTTTCTTCTTTTTTCTTTTGTCTCTTTCTTTTCATTTTTGAACTTTCTTTTTCTTTTTCTTTTTTGACACACCTACCCTTTAAGGTAGCATTTCTCCTCATGGTGGTCCTAATACTCGCCCATGGGTAGCTTCACGCTTATCGGTTATAGACGGTCTATTTTTCTTTTCTTTTCATAGACTTTTTCTTTGTTTCCAACCATATCATATATCATAGCATAAGTAAACCAGGATGGACATCTAGGCAAACGGTCATTCACTGATCCATCGTCTCTTCAACTAGTCATCTTGCCGACTACTCAGGCTTCCACCACTAAGATCCCGTGATCAAGTGCTCGGGAGTCTAGCTGAAATCAACTATTCAGAATACTGAATGAGAGCATATCTCGCACTTATCGTTTCTAAGGTTTCTCCCTACAGCAAATAATGTCATCACCGGACATATGCCTAACCATCAAGGACTTCTCTCTCTCTCTCTCTCTCTCCTCTCTCTCTCTCTCTCTCTCTCTCTTTCACTCACTCCACTAAATTCTTCCTTTTAACCGCTGATAATGTGGGCTTCGTCCCCTGAGATTCATTTCCCGAACTGATACCGGTGTGGGCCTCAACCTTGGGACTCATCCCCGAAACTAAAATTGATGCAGGCCTCAACCCTAGAATTTTTTTTCCGAAACTGATACTGATACGGGCCTCAATCCTGGGACTTATCCCGAAACTGATACCGTCGTGGGCCTCAACCCTGGGGCTCATCCCTGAAACTAATACTTATGCGGTCCTCGACCCTGTGATTCATTCGTGAACACTGCTGACACTGTACTGTTGCTGCTTCTGGTTGGCTTGCATTTGCCGCTTTCTCTTTTTCTCCGTTGAAACTTGTGAATACAAAGAAAACAAACACAAAAAGGAATGCAAAATATGTTACGTGTATGCATGTATGCATGAATGAGTTTCCTATCCCGTTGGGTTAGGTCTTCTGTCAATTCCCTTGGTGACTGCTCAGTCTTCTTTCCTTCAGGCAAAATACTGCTTCAATCTATCCACGTTGATCGGCTTGGTGAACTCGTTCCCTTCCAAATTTGACAGTCTCACTGCCCCATTTCCCATTACCTTCTTGACTATGTAGGGTCCTTCCCAGTTAAGTCTGAACTTTCCCCTCGGGTCTGTCATCGACGGCTTTGACTGCTTAAGTACCAGATCACCCTTTCTGATCTTGGTAGGACGCACCTTCTTGTTGAATGTCCGAGCCAACCTCTTCTGGTATATCTGCATGTGATGTAAGGACTTCATCATTTTCTCATCCAGTAGTGCTAACTGTTCAAATCTCTGCGAGGTCTATTCTTATTCAGGTAACTCTGTTTCTGGTAATACCCGCTTGGACTGTATCTCAACTTCCACCGGCAGTACTGTTTCCATTGCCTTTCGAGCTTCTTCTTTTCTTGGACACTTCAGCTGGATGCCATTTGCTTATCTTTCTATCCTTGCTGTAAGGTTTTCTGTTTCTCAATTTCCGTTTCCCTGATATCCATGTTTGCTAAACCTTTCTTGACAAACTCTTTTTTTTAACTCAACGGATATCTATGATGGCTTTTAAGACACATGGGTTAGCATGATGCGTGTATGCATGAGATGCGTGCGATGTATGAAATATATAAGTCGGCCTATTACCATTTTAAAGCATTTAATCATACTATTGCGAGGTGCAAACTTGTCCCAGTTGAAAAAAAGGCCCAACAGGTTTACACTTTTGCGATAACATGGCTAAACAACTTCAAATGATAAGAAGCCCAAACACAAAATGGCTCATCGGCATTTTAGAAGCTTTTGGCCCAATTGCCATAAAGCATGGACTCGTCCCAGTTTAAATGGCCCAACAAGCCCATACCTCATGACAAAAAGTCCAACTGAATTTAAATGACGATGGTCCTAAACATAAACATAAAGAAACAATTTCTACAGAGTGGCCCATCGACATTTTAGAAACTTTTAGCCCAAATGTCATAAGATACGAACTCATCCCAGTTTAAATGGCCCAACAAGTTCGCATTTCTGACAAGAAGTCCAACTGAATCCAAATGATGATGGTCCATAAACACAAGCACAAGGAAATAGTTTCTATTGGTCATACAACTATGGTCTACGCGGGTTCATAGGGGTACGGACAAAGGCTCTCGTCGACGAAGGGTTACCCACAACTAGGTCTCCCCACTCAAGGGTTCGAACGACCAAGTGAGTGAACCTTTTTTATACACTAAGGTACGTGCCAACGAGTTATGGTGCGTGACTGACTGTCAAATATATTTCCCGTTGTAGATTCCCCAGAGGGAGGGCGAAGCGAACTCTTTTAAAAACCCAAGCCTCTTAGGCTCTTATCGCTTGGTGACAGGAATAAACAACGAGTCCTCCAAATTAGCCCATCACAGTAAGCTACGAGTACATGATTATCTAGGTGCCTTCACATCTTTTCATTATAGAAAGTTAGTGAATGAAGGAAGACACCAAAACATTACCTAGCTCTAAAAGTGCCTTTTATTAAACCCATTTCAACCCACGGTAGACACGGTTAATTAAAGCACAAATCCAAACATTACAAGACATTATTTCGGGGCCAATTCTCTATCCCCAATGGAGTCGCCAAACTGTAGGACACAGATGTTGGACGACACTGTTCCGGGCTCGCGGCCCGGTTGGGAGTACGGAGTAACCCGCGGGGGACTAAACCGGAGAAATAACATGGAGTCGCCACCCGGTGTGAACCGGGAAATGATTTAAGGTCGCACTCACCCCTCGCAAGGGAAGACCTCAAACCGTTGGGTTCGGAATGGTCCCTACTTATGCCACTTGTAATGATGTGATTTGTGCAATAATTTAATCTAATCTAGCAACATATATTCCCAAGGGTATTATATTTCTAAGCTCACATGCATAAGTACAAGGCTCACATCTAAGTTTGCATATAACCTATGTCCGAATTTGCATACAACCTATTTGCATATAACCTATGTCCAAAATTACATGCATAAAGGTAAATTGAAATACGGCAAGCATACAACTTCATAAGCACACCATATTCAAGGATACGGAAACGCAAGGAAATGGTAATTGTACAAACATGCATAAAAGTGAATCAGAATAATGGCAATCATACAATTTCATAAGCACATTGTACTTATACATGTGGGAACACAAATAAATGGAAATTGCACAATCATGCGTAATAAAGAGAAGCAATTAGGTACATAATGCAAAGAGATATCTAATGAGGCAGTTGTACATTAACATAAACGTGCAAAATAAAAGGCACGGCAAAACGTCGTGGCAAAGGTAGCCCTTAGGCTTTTGATCCCTCGAAATAGAGGACCTTTAATCCAACTTGATAAGCCCATGCGCAGGACATTACAATGCATAAAAATAAACAAGACAATGATATGGGACTTCGCATGCTCGATTGAACATATCTCACATTCAACCAAACAAACTTCGTCCGGCGCGGCAAAGTACTGTCGTAAAGGTAGTCTTTTAGACTTTTCTTCTCTCAAATAGAGGATCTTTAGACCAACATACTAAGCCCATGCACACTATATCATCAACACATAAACAGATAACTTGCAGAAAATAAATGGCGGAATATTAAAATGCGGATAATAAACAAACAAGATATAATAAAGCGAAATATGTGACATTTGCTCAAGTGGTACGTGGAGTTGTCCCCCAAGAACAGACCGCACTACCGTCCATTCGAATTCGGCTATGGAATTTACGTCTGGGTTTTCATCCTATATACCACAAGAGACGACACATTTTTCCATCCATTCAAAGCCACAACATGCATCCACAAACGACTCTTATTTGAAAAAATAAATAAATAAAACAATTAAAAGATGAATGAAAATAAATACGAAAAGTGCCCTCAGGTCTAACCTTTTAAATCTTCTCTCGAAAGTACGGTACACGGTCGTCGGAATGGTGGATGCTCCGCAACTCCTCTGGTTCACTGGTTCAACATTTTCCTTCACCGTTTCACTGTTTGGGCCGCTGTTTTCGCTCCGTTTTGCTGTTGTTTTGTTGCTGTTTTTCGGTCACTGTTTTGCGATTTTAAGCTACTGTTTTGGGGCCAGTTATGGGGTAACTTGAGGGCTGATTTTTGTGTCTGTTTAAGGGCTATTTGGTTTACTATTTCGGTCACTTTGGGGTAGCGTTTTGTTGATGGTTTGTTGCGTAAGTAGGTGATTTTCGTGCAATGCAGTGAGTGTTTTGCGAGGGGATTTTGTGTGTGTAGTGAGGGGTGGTATGCGGCTGGACAATGGGCGTTTTAAAGGTGGGTTTTTGTGTGCAGCTTGACAATTTGTGGGGGTGTTTCAAAGGTATTTTTGCGGTAGTTTCAGGCAATGCAGTGAAGGGATTTATGCGGTAGTTTCAGGGTTTGGACAATGAAGGGATCTGCGCGTGCAGGGAAGGGGCAATATGCGTGCAGTTTGGGCAATGTTTCAGGGGAATATGCGGCAGTTTGTAGGGTGATTTTCAGAGGTAATATGCGTGAATCTGCTGTGAGTGGTGTGTAATGGCGTGAATGTAGTGGGCTGGTAGTGGCGTGAAAGGCTGCTATGAGTGGTATTGATTAGGCATGAATTGATTTATGGTCTGTGAGAGTGTATGGCTGGTCAGGGGGAAGAAAGGTGAGAGGGAAGTGAGAGCCAAGGGTTGTGCATGGCTGTTTTATGGTGAGAGAGAGAGTGTGTCGTTTTCTTTTCTTATTGCCGTGAGAATGTGCCAAGGGAGTTTATGGTTAGGGTTGTGCATGAATTTAAAACGGAAACAAATCAAGTAATTATGTGTGTGTGTTTAATTTAGGGAAAGAATATTTATATTTTTGGTGGGGGAATATATTTAAATTGGTAGGGATTTATTTAATTTAGGAATAGGATTTGTTTTGATTTAATTGGATTTAATTTAATTTAATTGGTTTTAATTTAATTTAATTTGTGTTTTAAATATGCTTTAATTATTTCTTGGATTGGGCTTGGGTGAGATGTGCTTGGTGTGTGTCTTGCGGGGGTTTGGGCTAAGGATGTTTTAAAACAGAAGTCCAACAAGCGAACCCGAAGCTAAACAAGCGAATAAAATCCAACAAAATACTGATTTCTGACTTTTCCCTTCCGACGTCCGTTTCCCGCGACTGCCGCGACTTAAAAGGTAGTGCCTCTAAATGAGACTCATCATAGGGACTTACATGCAAAAATGCAGTGCCTACAGGAGATATCTAAAATAGTAGTGATAAAAGTATATCCTTTAGCCCTAGCATTTTCTTTTATTATAATTTTCTTTATTTACTTTTCAGCATTTTACTTTATGTCTTTTACTTTTAAGCTTTTACTAGCCCTAGTTATGTGTCGTAACTAAGTTAGTTATCTAGGGTTGTGATGAATTCTAATATCACCGGTTTATAAGGGGTTATTTTATAGTTTGGGTAATTTATAGGTTTACTTATTAAGTCTTAATCTTAATGCGTCTTGTTAATTGGCCACTAATAAGATTGATTTGGTAAATCTAAAATAAACTTGACAAATGAATTTTAGGTTTCAGTCTTAGACTTAATAGCTCACGATCTTCCTTGAAGATAGATAACCCTTTAATAGATTTCCTTACAGGATAGACATATACCTGTCGGGCGAGGGTAACCTTTATTGGAACTTAATCTTAATGAATCCAGGTTATTTGGTTGACATAGACATATGGTTCAATTGGATTATACTGGGTATTTGCGTCTTACCATCGACAAAGGCTTTCGCATAATTTCGTGTTCCAAGTTAGTAAACCAATTTATTACACAAACATGAAATAACCACTTCATCTTTTAAAAGATATTAGAAAGATTCAAAACCCTAGATAGTTCCTTAATATTGAATTTTCTTAAACCTACTTTCGAGCAATTTTATTTACTTGTTTTTAAGTTTAAAATCATCACCATTTCAAATCAATCAATCAACATGTTAGATACTAGTAATCATTTGACCTCATAAAATTAATAGATTAGGTATTAAGTCCTCGTGGGATCAATACTTTTTATACTACTTGAACGATATGTGCGCTTGCGTTATACGCATGTGAAAGCATCGGTCACTTCCCAACAATGTCCATCCCTCATTTCATGAACGGCCAATGAGCTAATGAGAGCCTAAGTTTTTCAGGTGGAAGATGGGAGACTGGTGCAAACCTCTGACATTTCTCGCAATTACGAGCATATTCAATTACGTCAGCTCGCATCGTCGGCCAGTAACATCCAGCTGTGTAGGCTCGACATGAAAGACTTCTTCCACCAGAGTGATTCACACATTGTCCTTCGTGCAGCTCGGCCAAAACGTATTGCGCTTCTTCGGGAGAGAGGCTTTTGAGGTAGGGCCCAGCAAGTGATCTCATTAACAGCTGGTTGTTGTACAGGACGAAACGTGTAGCCTGTTGTTTTATCGTTCGGGCGACCACTTTGTCTGTTGGTAACGATCATTCGTACAAGTATTTGATTAGAGGTGTCATCCATGCGTCGACTTGTGTGATATGGGAGACGTCGCCACCTTCTATTTTAGTTATGGCTGGCCATTGCAAATACGCTACTGGGATGGCTTGGATATTCCCTTATTGTAGTGTGGATCCGAGGGTTGTCAGGGCATCCGCATGGGTGTTCTCGGCTCTTGGGATCTGTGAAATTTCAAATGATTCAAATGTAGACTGGACTTCTTTTACCTTAGATAAATAGGCTGCCATCTGAGCCCCTCTAGCCTGGTAGGTTCCCTGAAGCTGATTGACGACAAGTTGTGAATCGGACGTCGCTTCCACTCTTATCGCCCCAAACTCTTTGAGTAGTGCAAGCCCGGCTATCAGCGCTTCATACTCGGCTTCATTGTTGGTAGTTTGGAAACCACATTTAAACACTTGTTGAATAATGTCGCCTGTAGGAGTGGTGATCACAACTCCTAACCCGGAACCTTGTCTGCTAGATGAGCCGTCCACCGAGAGTTTCCACACTTCTGTATACTGGACACAATGTATCTTTTCTCAAATATCCTCTTGTGAATTGGGACTAAAGTCTGCCACTAAATCCGCGAGGGCTTGGGACTTGATGGCGGTTCGCGGTTGATAGGTGATGTTGTATTCCCCAAGTTCAACAGCCCACTTGGTCAATCTGCCGGAGAGCTCGGGCTTGTGAAGAATGCTTCGTAAGGGGTAGGTGGAATACACAGTGATAGGATGGCCCTGGAAATATGGGTGAAGCTTTCGTGCAGCCATCACCAGAGCAATGACCAATTTCTCCATTTGAGTATACTGAGTCTCAGGGTCGAGCAGGCTCTACTTACATAGTAGACTGGATGTTGTTGTCCTTCATCTTCCCTTATCAGAACTGCACTGACTGCTTGTGGCGATACTCCAAGATAAAGGTATAGTCTTTCACCGTCAGCTGGCTTGGATAAAAGAGGCGGTGTAGTCAGGTACTCTTTCAATCTGATCAAGGCTTCTTCGCAGGCCGGGGTCCAATCAAATTTCTTCGACTTACCAAGGGTGGAGAAAAACAAGAAGCTCTTGTCGGTAGACTTGGAGATGAATCTATTGAGAGCTGCTATCCTCCCTGCAAGTCGCATGACTTCTTTCGGGTTTGTTGGGGATGGAATGTTGAGTATGGATTTTATCTGCTCCGGATTAGCTTCTATTCCTCGTCGAGTGACCAGGTACCCAAGGAATTTCCCCGAAGCTACCCCAAAGGCACACTTGGTGGGGTTCAGTTTCATCCCATACTTCTTCATTACGTCGAATGCATCCCCAAGGTGTTCCAGGTGCTGCTCGGCTTGTAAAGACTTCACCAACATATCATCGATGTAGACCTCCATGGTTTTCCCAATCTGATGAGAAAACATCTTGTTCACGAGCCGCTGGTAGGTAGCGCCCGCATTCTTCAACCCGAATGGCATTACTTTATAGCAATAGATCCCCATGTTGGTGACAAATGCCATTTTCTCCTGATCATTCGGATGCATGAGGATCTGGTTGTAGCCTGAATATGCATCCATGAAACTTAGTAGTTCGTGCCCCGCTGTAGCGTCGACCAATGAATCTATATGTGGGAGTGGGAATGAGTCATTTGGACATGCCTTGTTCAGGTCTGTGAAGTCGATGCAGACTCGCCATTTTCCATTCTTCTTCCGTACGACCACGATATTGGCAAGCCAGTTCGGGTACTGCACTTCTTTGACTGCTCCATTCTCCAATAACTTCTGAACTTCCTCGTCGATGATCCGGTTCCTTTCTGGGGTAAACTTCATCCTCTTTTGCTTAACAGGCGGGTAGGTCGGATCCACATGTAGCTCGTGTGTCGTCAAATTTGGGTCTATCCCCGTCATATCTCCATGCGACCAGGCGAAGCAATCATGGTGCTTATGGAGGAAATCCACCAGTTCGGCCTGTAACACCGGATCAAGGTCGGCTCCAACTTGGGTCTTGTGGTCCGGGTAGTGTGGGTGAATCTGGACCTCGTCGAGTTCTTCCACTTTTGTCACATCTGCGTAGTCTCGACAAAATCCTTCCTGTAATTGCTATACCGACTGGGATTTACGCTTTATGGTGGTTTGGTAACAGGCCCTAGAAGCAAGCTGATCCCCTCTAATCTCTTGGACCCCTCATTTAGTTGAAAACTTCAACACCTGGTGGTAAGTGGATGAAACAGCTCGCATCTCGTGGATCCACGGTCGTCCCATTATCATATTGTAGGCTGAAGGGCAATCAAGGACCAGGAACATAATCATTTTATTGATTCCCCATGCATATACTGGGAGGCAGATTTCACCCATAGTGAATTTTTGCTCTCCACTGAAGCCTATCAAGGCCGTAGACCGATGATTTAATTTCTTCAATCCTCCTCACATGTCATTGAGGGTCGTCAGGAAGATAATGTTGGCTGACGATCTAGTGTCAACTAGCACTCTCTTGATCATGAAGTTAGCCACTTGCAGGGATATCACCAAGGCGTCATGGTGGGGGTTCCTTTGACTGGATATCCTGTCATCCGAGAACTCAATCATTAGTCCAGTGTAGTCTCCTGCTACCGTCTCCTCGTGGTCCGAGGCGACTGAAGACACCATCTTGGTTTGTCGTTTCGCTGTCGAATAAGAGACCCCACTTACTTCTGAGCCTCTTGAGATAAGGTTGACGGTGTTGTTGATTGGTGGAGGGGGAACTGGGGCTTCTCCTCGGTCGTCTCTTTCTTCTCTCCGGGCCAATGTAGCTTTCCCTTTCTCCGTAAACAGGTCTTTCAAGTGACCTTTGTTTAACAGTTCCAAGACTTCCAACCTTAGTGTTATGCAGTCGGCTGTCGTGTGCCCGTAGTCTCGGTGGAATTCACACCATCTACTGGTATCTTTTTTCCCAGAGCCTTCCTTGGAGCATGGAGGCCACTTCACTTCATTCCCCATCTTCCTGAGGACTGAGACGAGTTCACCCGGTGATATGGTGAAGCTGTAGTCTGTGAGTCGAGGTGCATCATTAGGGGTTCTCTCTCTCATGTCGTAAGGAATTGGCCTGCGTTGGGGGCCCTGTCATAGGGGCGGGAATCCCTTGATCGATATGTTCTTCGGTCGGTTGTATGCTAGCCCCTCTACAGAATTCTTTCGGTCGTCTGGCCGGGTGTGTTCCCTTATTTTTTAGTCTGGAAAAACTTTCCCTTCCAGCATTCCTCTTATCCTCTTCCCATCTGATCTCCGTTCGGGCTTTGGTCAAGGTCTGGTCCATGGTGTAGCATCGGTTATTCGTTAGCTTTTTGTAGAGGCCGCTATCAGCCACCAACCCATTACGAAATGCTTCTACCACTGTCGGCTGGTGGAGATCTGGGATAGCAATCATTTCCTTGTTGAAGCGTGAGACGTAGCTTCGAAGAGACTCTCTCTTCCGCTGTTATATTGTATTGAGGTCGTCTGTGGTCTTCTCGAACTTGCACGAACTAGCGAAGTGTCCCACGAACTTCTCTGCCAATTCTTTGTAGGATCCAATCGATCGGTATGGCAAATTTATAAACCATGTGAGGGCTGGACCGGCCAATGTCTCTCTGAATCCTCTACACATTGCTGCTTCCCTCTGGTGTGGAGAAAGGCATGTGGACATCATCTTGTACTTGCAATGGATTATGTGGTCGTTGGGGTCAGTTGATCCATCGTACAATTTCATTTCTGGAGGGCTAAACTTTTGTGGGAGCTCGACTGAGTTGATCCCTTCGACGAATGGAGTATCTGTCAGGGTTTCTGCTCTGCTTTTCCTCAAAGGTAGCCTAGCTCCAGGTAGGCTTGACAGAATTGCCTCATTGAACTCCTTCATTTCCTTACGCATTGTCGAGGCCGTCATTATTGATGGTTCGGCCGGAGAGACTTGTTGGTTTCTCCCGTGCCCGATTGGACGATCTTCAGAAAGGGGATCCTTGGTTCCCTCATTGCTTAATGTCTCCACCAAATTAGGCTGGCGGCCTGGTACTACAGGGGAGTTTGTCAGCTCTACTTGGCTACGTGTGGACGAAAGATGCTCCAGTTGTCTTTGGAGGTCGTTATTGGTATTCTTCATTGCCGAATTTTCTTCTTCTAGTACGCGTAGACGTTCCTGGAGAATAGCCAACTGGTGGGCTATAAGATTTGATGGTTCGCTGCCTGAAGCCATGGTGATGCTTGCAAGTTTGTCGTAGTCCAACTGGTAGCTTTGTTTGTTATGAACCGCTAGGGCCCCACAGTGCGCCAAATTGTAGACGTTGATTTTCGCCCAAGGTCTACAATCGAGATTTCATGAGAGGGGCACTGGCGATCCTGCAAAACAAAGAGGTATGGTGAGCGTTGAGGGTCTACCCACCGGTGTGGTGGATACCGTAGGCACTCCGACGCCCAAGTCAGTGAGGGAAATGAAGCGCAAAGGTCGTAGAGGGAGGGTCAAGGTTAGATGTTACCTTGATCCTTATCAGCTGTCGTGAGGGCGGTAGGTGGGATTGTTGGAAGCTTTGAGGTGAATATGATTGAGTTGTGGGTAGTCGTGCCTCTCCCATTTTCCCCTCCACCTTCTTCGTTTATATACATGCCTTTAAGGGAGCGTGTGCGTTTACTGTTCTTTGATTGTTTGTCTGTTGGGAGTCAGTTACGGTCGAATTCATGAGGGGTATTTACTGCATCTACCCATTGTAGGCTGGAACGGCTGGTTCTTGTTTATGAGGCTGGGTGTTAAATAGGGATGGCAAAAATCCCCGCGGGGATGGGAGCCCGCGAGGGCCTGAGATGTTAGGGGCGGGTTTTTAACGATCATTTTTAAAAACGGGCCGGGTGCGGGTATAATTTTTAATACCCGTTAGGTATACGGGCCGGGTATGGGTATAAGACTCTCTAACCCGTACCCGCTCAATAAACCCGTTTGACTTTAGATTTTTAATTATTAATTTTTTTGTCAATAAATTTAATTACAGTATGATCCTTAACCCACACGCGTACCAACATTGAAAGTGAAGTTAAACCTCAGCTACTGCTTTTGCTTCTGATGTGTATAGATGATATGTCAGGTCGCCAATGCCAACACCTTCAAGCAAGAACGCCTGGTTCATTCTTCATCAGTCCCTTTCTCTGGTGAGCGTGGTTCTCACTTCTTGTGCTAACAACTTTTTGAACCTACATTTATTAATTTAGTATTTGTATTTCATATCTATTTGTTCTAATAACTTTTTAATTGATTTTTTCTTTTTTTTTAAAAAAAAAATATAAAGATAAAAAAAATTAATAAATAAATAAATAAAAGGGGATAGGGGATATGGGATGGGGACGGGTATATCTTTTTCTATACGGGGAATCCCCGACCGTACCCGCACGAGTGACGGGCCGGGATCGGGGATATTATATATCACACGGGTACGGGTACGGGTATTGATATCCCCGTCTTATACCCGGCCCGTTGCCATCCCTAGTGTTAAGTGGACTGGCCTTTGGATGGTCCTTCTGTTATGGGTGTTGATGCTCACCGAAAATGGGCTTTCTAAACATCCTTGGGCCCACCCAGACTTTATGAGAGCTGGGCTCTTGAAGGGGTGATTTTGGGACTGGATCCCTTTATTGGGAAGTCTGGGGTGTGTTCAGCTTTAGGCTTGAAGCAAAAGGTCGAAATTGTCCCTGTACAAAATTTGGCCCGTACAATATTTATTCACATCAACTTTTACAAACTCAAATTCTCTTCAAAAAATTTTCATATTTTTCTAAGAAAAAAAAATAGATTTTTAAGAGAGATTATTTGATGGTGTAAATATTAGTCGGGAGTATTTTAATGTTCTTTTCTTTATTAAATGGAACTGTTTTTTCTTTTTTCTTTTTTTTTTTTTACCGCGACATCAACAAATGTGGTAAGAGGTTTAGTAAGCTGGTAATGTTTTCACCCAAGGGTCTACAAAAAGAAAGTAAAACGTCTTTTTCTTTGAAGAGGTTGTTCGTTGTTGCCTTCAACTATGACTAGTAATCTCTCATCATTGTGGTATCCATTACCAAATTAACAATAGAAATTTAAATTTAAATAGAAAATAGACGAAAGTGGTTGGCTCTCTTTGGAAAGTGGGTGACCTGCATTTCTCTAATTAGATCATTAGAAGGTTCAATTTTGGTTACATCAACTGAGTTTAATAATACAATTGACATGGATATTAGATTCAGAGAGCTGAGGCAGTTCTCTGTTCACATTTCACTAGAAGACCAATACATTTACAAATAAATTTAAGAAAGAATGATGTGCAAGTGTAAAGCATTTTTCAAACAATTCTGAATGGCTCTGCACCTACAGTATTTTACCCATAAATGTGTGTGTGTGTGTAGTAAGTAACTAGCAAGTAGTTACAGCTAAAAATCAATCATTAACAATTAACAAACACCCAAAGAAAATATCAAAATACCATTGATTCAAGGCTTTTTCGGGGGGCTAATTTACACAATCAAACGGGGCCCTGGCCATGTACTATAAAAGAACCCTCACGACCATGAGCATCAATGACGACAATTAACTGTGGCCACACACAATCATGGTCACCCCCAAAGAGTCTCTTATCGCTATAGCATCAACGGGAGTACAGAAGATTGCTTCATCATCCACTATAAGATATGAGCTTTAAACAATCACAAAATCCTACAGCCAAATTCAAAAAAAAAAAAGTTACCAGCCAAACCAAAAATGAGAGATCAGCAAGCCGGTCACCATATACCGCTGTCCAGCATCTCAAGTTTTTGAGCAACTGCATGCTGGTTTCTGCCTTCGTAGACTTCAACCAATGACCGCATGGCCTTGGATATTATCTCTTTCTTTTGATTCCCGACAGAATTATTTTCACTCTCAAGTTGAGTACTTGACTCTCCCAGTGATGAGCATAGCACCTTAAACCATTCCTCAAAAAAGGAGGATTTCTATATGGTACAAAATAAGAGAATAAGCAAAAAATTGGAGAAAACTTGTAGCAAAAATAATAGAAAGTGATACTAGGCATCTATTTAAAATTTTAAAGAAACAGCAATGTAAATCAGTCCTCTTCTTTTTATAATTTTAGAAAAAAGTATAAAGCAAAAATGAGTAGAAAAACTTGGAACAGAAGTAACTGATCCTATTAGCAGTATAACCAGTCAAATTCTTTAAAATAGGACCGCACATGGCAAGAATACGAACAAGTGCCATCAGTTTCACTACTTATTAGTTATAAACATCTGAATGCAAACAAGAAGTCATTTTTAACAATGAACACAATATTTGATGGCAATTTAAAGTAGTTTTGCAGAAATCAACACTTACTTTCACCAGGAAATCTTGCAGAGGTTGGTGATCAGAGCTCGAAGCAAGGCTAAGAACATGCAACATTGTTGAGGTCAACTGTAACAGGAAAAAATTATAGAAATAAGAGTTTGGAGAAAAAAGGACAAGAACAGGGTTAACCGTAATAGCAATTGTTTTAATTCTATGACGCAGAAGCAAGGGCAGAATAAGAGAACACAAATGCAATTTTCTAGTATTCCACTCCAACCAGATTATTGGCACTTGGTTGAGATGATTTATAATGTACCTGAAAATTGAGTAAAACGTTCCATTCACTATTCTATAAGCATTTATATTCAAAATTCTGCTTAATCAAATTCCATGTTTTCTATACTTTAATTTCAGTATCTTATTCATATCTTCCAAGCATGACAGATTGACAGGATGTAAAATTCATAACACAGGATGCCAAACTGCCGAGATACATATGATTTAGGAGCTTGACCTGCTTCTGAAGTGCAACTCTATATTTGAAACTTGATGGTGCTGAAATTTGGTCTGCACCTAAATTCTCCAGTATATGCTCCAGCCCTTGGACAACATCTGAGAATGATTTCCCATAATCTGCATAAACCAGATAATAAGAACATGAGGAACAATAATATCCAGTTGTAGAATTTGAATGGCAGTGGAAAGCCTGAGAACAAAAACCACAAACAGTGTACTATGCACAACTGACGCACAGAGAAGTTTATCAACTGATGCTAAAGTTGCATTTAAATGAGACTAAGTTGAAAGATATTGATAATTGCAGAAGTCATTGTCGAGTTGTCAAGACAAACAAACCAAAATTAGCTTTGATTGTAATAACTGGAAATGGAAACATCCTAGTACTAACCAGAAACTGATGATGGCACAGCTAACGCAGCAGAAGCCTGTATCCTGATCTTAAAATTGGAAGAATCACGCAGTAGTAATAAAAGAATGCTAAAAACAGATGGGGCCCTGCCAAAAAAAGGTTCATATACATAATTATTATCATATCAATAACGCACTTACGCAAGTAGCACGATAAATTGAAACAGAGAATGTCCAGGTTAAGTAAATATACAACTGACCAAATAGTAGATTATATGAAACAGAGAACCAAAATACAAGAAACGACTTAGTATTTAGCAGAAACAACATATTTAATTTTGCAAATATGAAACAGAAAAAAGAATTGAAACTAATGGACACAATAGAAAATAGGACACTTTCAATCTAGAATCAAAGACTGGAGAGAATACCATCAAAATGCATCGTTAAGTCAAAATCAGTTTCAAGTAAATCCAATAAATAGATAAATGAGAGAAAAGGCCATCTTTCAAGTTTTGGGACAACCGTTACTATAGACAAATGTGTCAATTTATTGATGCTGGTCATGTCTTTTCAATATCCATAGGTATAAAGATTATGCATCAAGGAGTCATGAGCTACTGATAGTGTCCACCATAGGAACAGGATCCCAAAACTACAAGACCACAGATGACATGGAATAGAAGAAAAGCTAGCTCAGTGCAAGTATCCATTCAAAGGTGAAAATTATAAAACTCAATTTATGAAAGGATAAGAGCGAAATGCAATAATATAAAGCATAATTAGTTCAAGCAATTCAAATATTTCCAGTTAAGCATTTTACCAAACATAATGTCAGCAAATTGCATAGACTGCATAATGCACAGGCATACCAAGCACCGACTTGGTTGGTTAGTTTTACCTTACTGATGAGTATATAAGAATAAATACAGAAAGGAGCAAATACCCAGCCTTCAGCCAAGCAAAGAGGAACATTCATTTAAGCCATACCAATCCATGTCTCGCAGGTTTAATGTCTCATTTAGAAAGAGATTGCTCAATGCGTGACAAACATTCCATTGGACCTGTTACATGTACATTCACATTTATGAAGAGAACACAGGAAAATGATGTGAATACATAACCATTCAAATCTAATTAGCAACATTATTTCATAATAAAAACTAGAAAGTAATACCTTAACATTTCCAGTAGTGACACAAGAAAGAAATGATTGCACCATTCTCTCCAGCCAACATGAATCTCCCAAAGAGGCAGGATGGTTTGAACTCGTATATTTAACAAATCTCGAAAGATTTCCGAGACCCCTCACAGCATTTGATTTTATCTAAAAAAATAAGTGACAAGAATTTGACAAAGACTTGGGTAAATATATAATCATTGCTTAAAAATCAAATCTAGCACTAACAAAATATAAGTGGTCAAAAATTTCCATTAGCAAGGAAAAGCAATAAGATTTTGTAGAGTAAATAAAAAATCATGTATTTCGTGATTTTTGATACAGAGCAATTAGCATGAAATAAAATTGTCCCCAAAAATATAACATCTGCTAAGGCTGGCATAAAGTTTTCTACTAAAGTGACTTCCTGACTTCCAGAAATGTACAATATTCATACAGATATAGCAAATTTATGCTTCTCAACTTAAAAGGTTGAATAAATAATACATCTCAGAACTAATGTGTATCAATTTCCTATTACAGTTTAAGTAATTCTAAAAGTCTAAAACTATGATTATCTGTTATTAGAATCTATTATATAAACACTGGCAGAGAGATAATGCTATTCAGCCAACATACATTGGACTGACAACTATAGAGATAGACAAGCTAGAGAGCCCAAGAGAGAAAGAAGCCAACATTAGCTCTGTCTCACTGGCAGCAACAAATCATGCGTAAAATGAAAAAGGTGTCAACTAGAGTAAAAAGCTAATTACAACGGTCTTGCCATTTTGAATGTTTACCTTGTCTCCATCCTTTGTTAAATGCAAAGCACACTCAGTTAGTGATTCCATCAAATGGGAGTTTGCATTTGAGTCTAAAAGAAACACAAAATAATTAGAAATAGAAAACTAAGATTTTTATAGAATATGTTAATTTTTAACTCCACTCTAGTTTCTTTAAGCCCACCTATAGACGGTTTAAAGGGAAAGTCATCTATACAGTGGCGAAGAGAATCACAAATGTTTGCCAAAGCCCAGGAGGCTGTAATACGCACCTGAGAGACAGAAAATTAAAAGTGATATTCACTTGCTAAGAAAGACATAAAAGATGAACTTCACAAAAATATAAAATAGAACTTGAATAGAAAGTATAATAAAGAAGTACCGAGGCTAAGGGATCACGGATGTTAATCTCAACAGCATGGATAAACTTGTCAAGGATCTCTGCACTATATAGTTTAAGTTCTTTGTAAGTTAACTTCCTTTTTTACAAAAAGTACAAGTTCTTTATGGGTAAATCATTTAATGATATTCAAGAATCACCTTTGAGAAACTTGTGGAAAACATGAGATGACACCAATGGCACGACAAGCAGCCGACCTAACCGAAGGAACCTCATCATGTAAAGCAGAATCAATCTACAAAGGTCATGCATAAACCCCAATTTGAGGGGGGGAAACAAAAGTTTTATTGTCCATGCTGAAGAAGAACAAACTTAAATTTAAGTATATGTCAAAGACTTACTAAGGATGATATAACGAACTCTTGTGTCTCTTTCACAAAAGAGAAGAATACAGAAGAAGTAATACCCGCAAAACAAGTAACTGATGCAGTTCTCACCTTGAAGAGAGAAAAATAATTCAGGGCTATATATAGGCTAGAAAAAGAAGAGAAGCATCAATCTCAATTTCAGGTAAAATTACTAGATTGAGCACTTGCCATCCAATGCCGAACAAATTTAATGTGTCATTTAAGTTTCTTATCAACAGCAATAATAATAATATACTTCCATTGACAAGTGAAAACATTTCTTACCAGTAATGACAAAGCCAGGAAATAAGATAACTATAATTCACTCGCTAGACATTCTAGATTTTGATCTAGCCTTGAAGACTTAATATAGTCATGATAAAAACTCCAAAAAGATATTCAAACCAAAGGTATAAAAGAAATCTGCTGCTTGGAAAAAAGTCTCTAACCAACCATTGCAGAAGTATGCTGTAAAATAAGTGGCATATGCTTCTCAATTGTCTCAGACCACTGCTCACTTCCCGACTGAAAAGCTTTTGCTGCTGCTTTTATATCTTCTAAACTCTCCTGCTCATATAGTGGAGCTGATGACACCTTCTTTATTCTTATGCAATCAGAAGTAAATGGAGTATCCAGTAATTTATCATCTAAAAGATCTTCAGTTCCTTTAAATCCAGATATTGCCCGAAGAGATTCATCCAAGACCTGGAAAAAATATGAAAAAGTATAAGTGATTACTGATTCATCAAACACAACAATAAGAAAGAAAAGGCATCAAGAATAAAAACGCAGAGCAATAATTCCTCCAAACATCTTCAAGAGAGAGGAGAAATACAACAATTGTACATTTGACCACTCCAATTGAGGATCTTTACATGGAAAGGGTTGTTTTGTACGCCCCAACGTTCGAAAACTCGGTATGCGGTGCGAGGCGATCCCCTGATTGAGGTGAGGCGGACAGCCTCGAGGCAGTCGAGACGGTAGCCTCAATTCCAAACACGGGAAAAAATTGAAAATATAAAATAAAATTAAAAATTCATGAAATCATCAAACTCAAAGCATCCATAACACATCAATACCAACTTAAACATAAATAAAAATCATCATCAAAACAAAACAAGTTCATAATAAAAGAAAATGACAACTAATCTATAAATATGCCATCATTAAACAACTAAAAATAATCACAAATGTAAATATTACTTAAGAAACAAATACCAAAACTTAATGTAGCATTACAAATAACTAGAGAGATCACTTACCAACACATGCACCAAAATAAAAAATACAGAACAGCCAAAAAAAAATCAGAACAGAACATAAACAAAAATTACAGAACAGAACAGGATAAAAAAAGAAAATAACATTACAGAACAGAAAAGAAAAAAGGTAAAACAAAACAGGAAAAAATAAAAAATAATAAAAAAGATCTAAAAACAGAACCAAAAACACAGATAAGAAACCAAAAAATTGAAAACTAACCTTGAAGAAGAAATTGAAGATGGAATTGGTGAAGATAAGCTTGATAGACTTGGTTGAGTTGATAATTGATGATTTAGATGAAGAAATCGAAAATGTAATTGATGATTAGGGTTTCAATGGATTTTTTAAGTTTGTGTTGTTTTGCTAGGTGTTTGAAAATATGGGAGCTGAAGTTGGGAGTGAGAATCCCGACTTCAGCTCCCCATTTTATATTTTTATATTTTTTATTTTTTAAAAAATCTTGTTTTGGATTGGGGCTACCGAGTCGAACCGACTTGGGACACCCCAATCCGAGGCGACCGCCTCACGTCACCAAGGCATCCTGGCTCATAAAACAAGGTGAGCCGGCCGCAAGCCTCGAGGCGTGCCTCAATTCGAATAATAAAATCCCATGTGCAGGATGGCATTGAGAATAAGAAGCCGATAAAATAAATACAGAAGGGGAAAAAACCAGTAATCACAGTGCACGCAACTACTGAGCACCAAAAACTAAAATCTTATCAGCCGTATATGAGAACCATTCTCATAGATGCGTTTAGACATGACAACTAATGATATTCAAAATTTCAAATTATAACCACAAACTATATTTTATTGACTCAACTCAGAATTAATATGAAAATCTTGGACATCAAAACTTGAGAATGTGCGATATCCAAATAGAAAAAGGATTTAAATTGGATTTCATTATGGAGGTAGTAGCACAATATTATGTTGCTACTACTTTTTCAGGCAGAAAAAGTTGAAATATCAAAGCTTACTTGAAGCATTTAAACCAAACGCAGAGTTAACCTCAAAGATGAAAAGATATCTTTCATAATGAACCCACAAGACTTTGTCCCTCTGGAGGTTTATAAAAGAGATTTAAACCTAGGGAAACAAAGACAGTACCTTGATTGCAGCTGTAATGACTTTTTCCCCAATAAACCCAGCAGTGTTTCCAACATGTCCCTTCCATGCCTTTACAGGAACTTCTAGACTAGCTGCTTTTAAAATTTTGAAAACAATGGTGGACACTTGTTGCCAACATGATGACATTAAGTTAGGGTAATTGTGTGAAACAGCTCTGAGGGCCTGCACCACATATTTTTGTAATTCATAAAGATAAATATTTGTACAACAAAATATCAGTTCTCTAAGAGCAACAAAATTTTGTAAGAGATCTTCAAAATTCCCCATTTATGTCTCCAGTGTGATCAACAGAACAGATCAACACATGGCCAAAAGAATTGCTATTGAAGCACAACATTGAAGAGTGCAAGAACAACCCACGCACTCAAATCATGGTTTACCATAGCACTAATATTTTTTTCCCTGTTGGAATCAATCCCACAAAGAGTTTTATATCCTATTACACAAATATCCCATTTTATCAAAATACTGATTCTGCCTCCATAGGTTAAAAATGATGGAATGAGTCATCAAGATCTTCCTAAATCTGCAGCTTTTTACCTTCCAAATGTTGTACAGAGTAATCTTCATGGCATACAATTTAACATGCTAATTTTGAGTTTTCAAAAATAGAGGAGAATACACCAACTATACCTCATTACATAAATTAAGCAAAACAAGTTAAATATCTCTAGACTAATTGAAAATTTGAAATATTACCTGAAGAGACTCAAAACATATTACTGGGCTTGCTAGTTGTTCTGAACATTGAAGCAATGTAATAAGTACACCCGACCTCTTATCAACCTCAACAGAACCTGAAAAGCACTTCAAAAATTTTCGTAAATAACAATTTGAATTATAGAAACATTTAAACCACAAGGGAAGGTAGCAAAAACAGAACATAAGACCAATTCAAAAAGAATATGTATATTGCTGCATCCATGCAAGATTAATCAACATCACACAAACTTCATAAAGCAAACAACATATATGTATGTATTCCCTGCACCTTTCTGGATATTCATAATAGAAGGAAACCAATCATAGAACAAATTGCCAAGCCCTCATAGTATTTGTCTATACATCCACACACAATCAGAGTTCCAGATATCATAAACCCCAAAAAAAAACAACTAGAAGCATAAGAACCGAAATAGATAAGAATCAATTAAAGAACAAGAAAAAAAGGGTGCACTTGCAGAAAGGACACAATTGAAAATATAGAAACTTTTTGGCCCATCCACAGGGACATGGAAAACCAAAAATTGAAAGAAAAAACAAAACAAAAAGAGCCCAGTAAGAATAGTTAAAAGCTTTCGACTAGAACATAGCAGTTGTATTTCGCCAAAGCCATAAAGTAACAACAATAACACGTGATGCAAACAAAGCTAACCTGCTGATATTTCCCCCAAAAACATTTCTTTCACTTGCGGCGGGGCAGGTGAGGTAGATAGAGCTGCTGTTAAGCAGCTAATAGCAGCAACCTGTCAGAAAGCTATTATTGGTAAACATAGATCATATTTGAAGGCCCACATTGTATCTATTAAATGTTCTCTTTAAAAGTAGAAACGTACAAGAACTGAATGGTGTGTTTTTGGGGTTAATTCAGTTGTCTAGCAAGGTATCCTGAGATAAATAGGCTTAAGACAGATTTTCTGAATTGTCAAGTCTTCATCAAGTTGTAATGGTAAGAGTAAACTTGTTCGATGATAAAACTATACTGCAATTCATAGCAACAGTGCAGGGTAATGGTGTAATAGATAGAGTCGTGTAATGCCTACTACAATACAGGATAATATAATATAACACTGGATTGCAGGTAATCTGTAATATTATCCTGCTCATTTACATTACAACCTCCAACCCCCCCCCCCCCCAAAAAAAAAAAAATAGATAGTAAATAAATACTAACCAAAAGACCAGTTTGATCGTTTTTTAACGGAAATCCTTCTTCGATCCTTGCTCTTAGAGATGTGATTACTGTCAGCATCAACTCTCCGGGCATTCTTGAGTATCTGTAGAATAATAGTAAAAAGACGGAAAAAGGAAATAATATAAGTACATGCACAACAGTTTCTCAGAAGACAAAAAGGCAAACCAAAAAATTTCAGATGGTGGGAATATCCAGCACAGTCCAAGGGACAAGAATTATCTAATTAGAACAGCATACATGATCAGAGAACTTTAAATTTTTCAATTATGGAAAACTGAAGATTTAATAACCATGAGATTCTACGAGACAAAGTATTCATACGGTGTACATGATATCAGAAGCATGAGAACTTTGAACAAGGATGCCAGCAATCTATCATGACTTTCACGTTGGATTAAGTATATAATACCTACATCCACATAGATCAGAAGCAAAGTAAAAAATCAAACATGCAAAAGTACCCAAGAAGTGTGACAGAAAGCATTAAATGAACCACTATTGACACCAAATTGACTGAACCAGAAAACACAACAAATTGGAAGTACCATTATGAAGTTGCATTAGTATACGTCCAAGAGAAATTGAGAGTGGCATGAAGGATCCACATTTGATAGATTCCTTGTATTCTGCTACCTGCAGAAATACAGTTGAAGGTCCGTCCAACATGACTGCCAGAGTTGAGGCAGATGCCACCCGTACCTAAGCACCACAATGTAGCGTATGTAAGGTAGAAGCATCACTCATGTAATATCATTAATGAAGAAAAGATGCATAGAAACACCAGTAAATGAATTAGAATAAAAAATGAAAAAATTACAATTTACAAATTACAATTCATGTAGCAAAACACAAGAAACTAAGTTAAAAGAACAATGGGTCTAGAATAGATAGCAAAAATAGACCAACGACAACTAAGCTATGCCAAATCCTACCCACATAAAGGAACCGTTACCTTTTGTTGGAATTAGGAAAACAATAATTAGTATGATTACTAAAATAATTAGTATAATTAGTATTTATGACTCAATATTTCCTTTCCTAATATATTGTATAAGTTATTCTTATGGCTATATAAAGCTATGTCTTGTAAAGTCTTTATCAAGTAAATACAAAAGTATTCTTCTCTACATTGTATCAGTAGGTTGATCATAGCATCTCTTTTTATTTTTCCTGCGACACTGCCGCCAGCCCACCGCCGACGTTACTGTTCCGACGCGCTGCGTCCAACGACACCTCTGGCATCCTCCAACTCCTTGTCAGCCGCTGCCCGCTGGTCTCCATTCCGCCGTCGGTTTTCTCCTTTGGCGTGTCTCTCTCACTGTTTTTCCCAAAATACCGTCGGAACCCTAGATTTACCCACCACCACTTCCGCAACTTTTTTCCACAAACCACCACCACCATTGCCCTCAGAGGTTGTCGATCTACCCTTGCCGTGCACTGCTCCGCCGCAGCCCTTCTCACGCGCGTCTTCACCTTCTACGCGTGCATCCCATGTGTCACCATCTCCCATGCGCGTGTGTGCCACGATCCCCAGCTTGCCTCCAGCCCCTGCTTCCGTGCTCTGCTCAGGTTTTTCCGAGATATTACCTTTGGATCGCCCGTCAAAAGACGACACTCACCCTCGAGCTCTGATCTTGCCTAAATCAGGTGCCTTCGTCCCAACTCTTTCTGGTTCTCCTGTTATTACAATTGATAAGTTACTTAGCTCTATAAATTATGTTTCTTGGTCGGCTTCAGTTGAATTATGGTTTATGGGGCAAGGGTGTGAAGATCATTTGACCTCCAGTGAGGATTCTATACGTGAAGCTGAGCGCAGGTCTTGGAAGAAGCTTGATGCTCAATTATGTAATCTCTTATGGCAGTCCATTGATTCTAAACTTCTTGTCATGTTCCGACCCTATAAGACTTACCACAAGTTATAGAGTAAGGCTACCGCTTTATATACTAATGATATATAGATATTTTATAATGTTGTAAACTACTAATTATTCGTAGTGAAGCTGATCACTCTGTTTTCTACCGTCATTTTAATAGCAACTGCATCTACTTAGTAGTTTATGTGGACGATATCGTCATCACTAGAAATGATCAAGAGGGTATTCGGGAGCTAAAAACACACATATTTAATCATTTCCAGACTAAGGATTTATTACGACTCAAGTACTTTCTTGACATAGAGGTAGCACAATCTAACTCTGATGTAGCTATTTCCCAGAAAAAGTATGCATTGGATATTCTTCAGGAGACTAGTATGTTAAATTGAAGACCGGTGGACACCTATGGATCCCAATGTTAAACTCCTACCAAAAGAGGGGGAGCCGTTGGAGAATCACGAAGAGTATAGGAAGCTAATCGGAAAACCACTGGATGATCCTAGATAATACAAGAGATTAGTTGGGAAGCTAAACTACCTTACAATAACGCGACCGAATATTTCTTTTGTTGTAAGTGTGGTTAGTCAGTTTCTACAAACCCCTTGCCAGTCATTGGGAATTTGGGATGTCGTTCATGGTTGTTAAAGGCGACGTGAGGCGCGCCTCGATGCGAGAGGCGCATGGGGCGCTGGACTTTGTGCATCGACGGAGTTGAGGCGAGGCGATTCCACTGAGGCGCGGCGATGCGACATGAAGCGCATGAGGCGCGCTGAGGCGAGAAGCGCAAGAGGCGTGCACATCATGGAGAATCAATTGGTATTTAAGGAAATTTCAAAAACCCTAATTCTTCATCTGCTACCTGCGACGTGCGTACCTCAGCCTGTGAGAAGTTCCAGCCTCCACTGCAACCGGCCCTTTCCTCCACTGCCGACGACTCCACCGCTGACGACTCCACCACCTCCGACGACTCCACCACCGCCGAGTAATCGCTGAGGTACGCACGATTTTGTCCTCTGTTTTTTTTTTCTATTCTTTCTTCACCTTTCTTCTTATTTTCTTCTATTAATCTTTCTTCATCAGTCATGAGTAATCGCTGATTTTGTCCTCTGTTTTTTTTTTTTTAGGGTGAAATTGGAATGGAAGGTTATATACTTGTGTTTTTGCTTTTACTTTGAGTAATCGCTGATTTTGTCCTCTTTTTTTTTTGATTTTGTTCTTCGTTTCTCTGATTTTGATCTTTGAATTTTTTTTTGGGCCGAAAATTAAATTATAATTATCATTTTTTCTTGAATTTGAAGTTTTTTAATTATGCATATTGTCAAGTATTATGAATTTGACGAGTATATTTAATATAAAAGTAGACTATATATGAAAAAATTACTATCTATTTATTATTTTTTTACATTTACAAGTA
This sequence comes from Zanthoxylum bungeanum, assembly GCA_019454045.1. Classification (NCBI taxonomy): domain Eukaryota; kingdom Viridiplantae; phylum Streptophyta; class Magnoliopsida; order Sapindales; family Rutaceae; genus Zanthoxylum; species Zanthoxylum bungeanum. The sequence continues at coordinate 32,644 of SKCR01048079.1, forward strand.
AATAATGCATATATTACAAATTTAAAATTATTATTAATAGATGTGCGCCTCGTGTCTGTGAGGCGTGCGCCTCTCGCCCCTCGCCTCGCGCCTCGCTTTTCTGGCTCTGATCTCCTCGGTGAGCCTCTCGCCTTTAACTACCTTGATGTCGTTGTACGGATTCTTAGATATGTTAAAAGAGCACCAGGCTAAGGTCTGCTATATGATGATAAGGGGCATACTCAGATAATTAGTTATTCTGATACAGATTGGGTGGGTTCTCCGTCAGATAGACGCTCTACTACAGGTTATTGTGTTCTGATTGGAGGTAATCTCATATCCTGGAAAAGTAAGAAGCAAGTTGTTGTCAGGTCTAGTTCAGAGGCCGAATATAGAGCTATGGCCTTAGCAACATGCGAGCTGGTATGGTTGAAACAGTTGTTGCAAGAATTAAATTTTGGAGGAGGAGCACAAATGAAGCTAATTTGTGACAACCAGGCAGCATTACATATCGCCTCCAATCATATTGTCAGGATGTATGCTCCAGCTTGAGGGAGAGTGTTGGAATTAGGAAAACAATAATTAGTATGATTACTATAATAATTAGTATAATTAGTATTTATAACTCAATATTTTCTTTCCTAAGATATTGTATTTTTATAGTTATATAAAGTTATGTCTTGTAAAGTCTTTATCAAGTAAAAACAAAAGTATTCTTCTCTACACCTTTAAATAAGGATCGAACAGCAAACATGTCATTAGAGTCGCTTCAAACTTCCTGCTAATAAGCAAGCAACATAAGATAATCAGAAAGATAAGAAAACTTTGTGAAGGAAATTGAAAAGAAACCAAACATAGAATCAATGAAATGGAAGGATAATAATTCACCTAGGTCTTAATACATCAGTAGTCGGCAAAAGAATTGTCCATTGGGTAGTAAATGATGTGGGATCAGCTTGGCAAAGATCCTTCATCAAGGAAAAGAAAAGAAAATGAATTAGTAATAGAACGTTTTACGATGAGGTGAAGAAGTTGTCCACAAAAACCTGGACATCCTGGAGAACTACCAAAAACTAGGACATGTAAAACAATCCAGAAATAGCAATTTTCCACTGTTCATATAAATGTGAACTTTGACAATCAAAAACTATTTAGAAATGTATCGACAAAACATTGAATTATAAGAACATAAGAGATTGGGTCAAAGCATGAAACAATGGTTTTGTGAACTTACCTGCAAGCAGACAAGTGCAGCTACTCTAACCTTAGAACCTTGAACACTATCAGTATCTTTAAGTGATCCATCATTGTCACTGTAATCCGAATCTGATAAAATAAAATCCACAGTGGAAGATTCACTGTACTTTTTGCGCAAGTGGGGAGGCCTATATGGAATACGACCTTTCTTTTTTGGTTCTTCTGAATAGAAATTAAGGCTCACTCCACCTTGTTCATTATGACCAATAGCTGGAGACGTAAGTTGTGGTCTACTATTAAGGCCATAAACAAAGAACAATCTTAATGTTGTTACAAAACCAGACACCTGCAGTAACATTTTAACTCAGAAAATGTACAGAAAATAGCTGGAAACAAATATAAATAACTAGACAGGAACCATTAAAACTCAAATAAATAAACTCACGTGATCAGATAGGGAAAATTTTCGAATTTGTAAGAACCAGATGAAGACAATTCAGGAGAGAGGAATAAAACCTGCTCCAAGGAAACACCACCATTTCCAAAGTTAAATATATTTTATATAAATGGATCAAAAGAAGCAATCTTCTGGTGTTAATTCTCTTTGTTTTTTCAGAGAGGAGAAGGAAATTGTCAAGAAATAAGACAATTCTATATTTCTGAATACGTAAAATTACAAAAGATATGTCTTCGTATGGGCATTACATCTAGTTAAATATAAAAACTAAATATACTAATAACTATTAGGATTACATAATCATATCTCAATGATTTTATAACAATATCTTAGAGGTATGTGGAATCATAATCATATCTTTGGATGATTATGATTATAATTCTAAAAACATCTTAGGGATTCTAACACTCCCCCTCAAGCCGAAACATATTATCATATGCACCAAGCTTGTTACAGATGAAACCAATACAAGACCACAGAGAGACTATGGTGTCTTAACACCGCTGGAAAATGTACAGCAGGAACATATACGGTGACTTGAATGTTTTAACGCCGCCAAAGAATGCACAGCGGGAACAATGTGAAGGTTTGGATGGTTGAACATTGTAGGAAAATACAAAGTGAGAAGTTTGAAATATTCTAGGAAAAAAAGCCTCAAAAGTTAAAACTATTCCAGAACAATACAAAACATCTAAAGAAAACTTGTCAAATCACCCCACGACAGGAAATCCCGAAAAGAGTCAAACGAACGAACGGCCAACAAGGTCTAAGTATTTCGTCGTCGTCGATGTTGTCAAGACTGCCGAAGAAGATGCGACGCATGAGGTTCACGCTCATAAAGTGGCACGTGTTCCCCACGAGCCGACTTGAATAATGACACTAAAAGAGAGAAACCAGACACAGAATCACAAAACCCAGAGATAGATTGACTCCGATACCATGTAAAGAAATAAGATAATTCTATAATTTTGGATACTTAGAATTACAAGAGACATGCCCTCACATAAGCATTACATCGTGTTAAATATAGAAACTAAATATACTAATAATCATTAAAATTACATAATCATATCTCAATATTATATAACAATATCTTAGAGATATGTAGAATCATAATCATATCTTTAGATGATTATGATTATGATTCTAACAATATCTTAGGGATTCTAACAGAAATGTTACCTGGACAACAGGCTGTCTTCTCCAAGCACACTTTTAGATGCAATGACATCCATTACTTTTCTAAGAACCTAACTCACAAAACACACAAATGGGCTTACACATGTAACCGCATGCTTTTATGAACATGAGCAAATGCAAAGGAGTATGCATACCTCAACTGTTGACTGCCAAATGACAACAGGAAAAGAAGATCCAGCCTTTAAGAATGCTTCACCAAGCATAGTAAAGGCAAGAGTCTGCACTTCCCATAAACTAGTGTATCTAGGTAACCTCTTCCCAGTTTCAGCACAAAACCTTTGGTTGGCACTTGAGTTATACAGGGAGACGAACTCAGAGTGAGAGCATCCAAGGACATGGAGAAGGAATTTCACTAATTGAACATTTTCTAGTGGCGAGAATTTCCCCTGATATACACCGGTAAGAAGTCTGGGAGAATAAATAAATCATGCCCGGGAGTGTCACAATCCGTTTCAAAGGAATAAGCAATAGGGTACACGTACTAAAATGACGATAGATTATTAGAGACGAAACAGTATATATACCTAGTAGTCTCCAGGCATTCTATAATAGGTTTGAATCTAGTGGCACTTGACAAAATAACAGCTTTAGTACCAGCCTTGACCAATAAAACACCAATAATGCTTTGGAAAGAGTTAAGGATGAGATTAAAGGAAGACGAGTTAAATTCAAAGGAAACGCATTGAGATATATTGTGAATCTGCAACAGACGAGAACAATAACATTCAGGAAAAATTAAAACAACAATAGAGATGAATAAAAAAAAATGAGCAAAAGCATACCAGGTGGCAAGTGTTGGCAAACGTAATATTAGAATCTTCTCCGTCCCTGGGAGTATTGGCAACCAATTCCAGCAAAAACAACAAATCGGAGGTGACCTGTGTGAAGAACAAAATTTCAGTGTATTTATATTTACATATATAAACATAATCGAGTAGAAGAGTGAAGGAATACCTCGTGAGGAGGGAGGTCGGAGGCAGCGTAGATGAGAGAATGTGAATTAGAGAATATGAGATTGTGAAGAAGTTGGCCAATTGAGGGACAACCGCAGCTTGAGGTTTCGTCTCTCAGAGTCAGAAACGCCGTTCTCCACGATCTAACCGCTGTTGTAGCTGACGACGATGCCATTTTTCGAATTGGTTCAGTAATTACCACCTCCGACTCCGCGCGTTGGTTCTACTGGCGAACTACCACCATCCAGTCTGTCATTTTTTTTTCAACTCCAAATGACCTCCGCGTTACTTTTTATTTCTCCTCCATTATTTGCTCGTATTTTTTTTTAAAAAAAATTATATTTTAACCTAATTATATATATAAATATATATATATTATTTGAATTCGTTAATAATAAGAAGAGTTATTATAGAAATAACTATAAAAAAAATATTGAGTTGTAATATTTTATTATTATATCTTTACAAAATTATACATTTTACTATTATATATTTATAAAAATTACATTCCATTACTAGTAGTAAAATATTACACATCAATACTTATTATAGTGAAATCGTTGAAAATCTCACCACTAAATCACCCATTTTGGGCTTAAACGGAGCACGTAAAATCATTGACTGTCCGAGACTCTTACAAGAAACGCACTCACTGGATTCGAACTTAAGACCTCAATATGATATCATTAGCCCTACACCACCAAGTCACGTCTTTTTGGGACATTTTCTCAATACATTTTATGGTAAAATATAATATGTTGATGGTGTTTTCAGGCACTATGTTATTTAAGCAGCACGACAGGGGTAAAAAAGGTAATTCACTTCTCAGTCAAGATTATTAATGCCGACCCGACCACTAAAGAGTCAACAGTAAGAGACCGGGAACTTTACGGTTAGTGACCGAGCACTTGAGTTCAAGAAGACCGGGCAATTATCTGGTCGACAGCAGCATTCTCAGTACAAAAGACTATTATGACCGACCACATGAAGACCGACCTCGTGAAAACAGAGCATAGGGCAAGACATGTTCGGGAAGATAAGACATTATATCCATACAAGATAAGATAATAAGTTATCCTACTTTCATGGGGTAAACTAGTAAGTCAATGTCCTAGTATGATAAAGGAAGTAAATGTAGTTTTTGACTAGGAATCCTTATGGGAAAGGGAAATTGTTTCAACTAGGAAACCCTTGTAAAAGAAGGAATCTGATTTATTCACTATTATAAATAGGAGGGGAGAGCATTAGGGGGATATAAAAGAGAACCAATATCAGCATGAGAATCACCAAGCTCTGACTTGTAAAACAAAAAGAACGGTCTGAGAAGCGCATTTGAATAATAAAAGTATCATCTTGTTTGTGCCCGTGGACGTAGGTCGGATCCAAATCCACCGAACCACGTTAAATCTCCTTGTCGATTGGCGTATTATTTGTCTTTTGCTAAGTTTGCTTTTGGTCCCACATAACCAAACAAATTCATTATTGAGGGAAGATTGTCTCGGGAGTAATATTTACATATTGCCCTGAGACCAAAATCAGCCGTCAACAGTTGGCGCCGTCTGTGGGGAACTCAACAAAAAGCGGTTCGCGTAGTAAGACGATGGCAGAAGGCGGAAATCACCAATCGTCGGGGAATCCGGCCACAGATTGGATGAAGAAGATAGAAAAAAACATAAGGAATGACAGAGAGGATAGTCAGGTCCTCCTAAAAACCATGATGGACCGACTGGGGAGAATGGAAGAGGGGAACCGCGAGAAGCCTGAAACCAGAGCTAATCAAAGAAGAGGAGAGATAGCAGATGGAAAGAGGGTTGTGGATACAAGTGAGGACGATGGACCTAGGAGGAGGGGGCCTTACGGGATAAAATCCATAGTTGTGGAAAAAGATTCACAAGCAGATGACACATGGGAAGAAGAAGAAGAGATACTTTCGACAAATTCCTCTTATGATAGTCTCCGCTACACTAGAAGAGGAGACACAGAGTACGACGAAACTGTGCGGGAGATTCCAAGGCGTAAGGAACATCGCACCCGGGGCAACAGACATGAAGAAGAGCACAGAAGGCGACATGGCGGCCCAAATAGCGAGGTAAAATCTTGGTTAAAGAAATAGATGGACAAGTGGAGGACAAGCCTCAAAACAGATACATGAGACACCCGGGAATGGATCGGGATCACATGCGGAAGTCAGAAGGCAGCCCGCAGCTGCTTTGCAACTCTCTCACGAGAAACCCTCTGCATTGAGGAGGGTACCAAAAAACGGCAGAGGAATGAAGACAGAGGAAAAGCCAGTGGAGATCCTAGTCCTCGGCCAAACAGAATAGCCCGGCTAGCGGCGGTTGAGGAATTAGAAGGGATAGAACTCTTCGGACCGGAAAAAAACATAAAGCTATGGGGAGGCTTGGACAATACCCTGAGACAGAGCCTACTAGAATGTCTAAAAGAGTATCCGGACATCTTCGCGGGGGACATACTCAACGCCCATTACATAGGACAGTTGGCGCCGAGGCCACTTCAAACAATCGGCTCGGGGCTGAAGTTCGTTCCGCCGAGGCCACTTCAATAATCGGCTCGGGGCTGGAGTTAGTTCCGCCGAGGCCACTTCAATCATCGGCTCGGGGATGGAGTTCGTTCCGCCGAGGCCACTTCAACAATCGGCTCGGGGCTGGAGTTCGTTCCGCCGAGGCCTCTTCATCGGCTCGGGGCTGGATCTCGTTCCGCCGAGGCTGCTATATTATTCGACTCAGGGGTCGGGTTACATCCCACTGAGTCGTGCTTATTGGCCTGGGGACGGAACATTCCCCCAGAACCAAATGTCTCTTTAGCTCGGGGTCCTCAGAATATTCAGGGACATACTGGATGTATAGGATCCGTGAGAAGCATAGCACGGGGAGGGATAATACCCCTGTGGCGATTGCTTACTCCAGTGTTACCGAACATAAGGAGGAACATGCCCTTAATGTGTCGAGCACTCTTTTGATCCTCACTTACCCGATGTAATGGATCCGTGGGAAAGCATAGCACGGGGGATGATGATGCCCCCGTGATGATTGCTAACTCCAGTGATGCCGGACCTAAGGAGGAATATACCCTTAGTATCCCGGACACTCTTTGATCCATTCATCATTTGGATCCAAGAGAGACGCAGCACGGGGATGCGTTACGCCCCTGTAGCGTGTGCCTACTCCAGCGTGGTAAGGAGGAGCCCTCGTACAATACACAGGCTCCACAGTGACCCGACGTATAGAGGATGTGCCCTTACCATTCAAATGCTCTCCTGATCCAAATCCTGGTTCGCCGGGACACTGAATTGAAAGATTCAGAATTGTGTTTTGGAGACCTCGGGCAGGACTCTGTTTTGAGGCATCCGTGTTGTTGTTTATACTTGCGAAACGTTTTATTTTGGGACAAGCGCTAAGTTGCCCCCGCCCTTTAATTTTATTTTTCAAAGTTTTGTTTTCGTTTTCCACTGGTCTGGTAGGGGGACGCCAGTGCCGGACTCAGTAGGGCTTCAAAAGGTTGATTCATTTCCCTTCTGAATAAGTCCAACCTGATTAATCTGTTCGAGGCTGGATTCGTTCCGCCGAGGCCACTTGATTAATCGGCTCGGGGTTGGATTCGTTCCGCCGAGGCCACTTGACTAATCAGCTCGGGGCTGGATTTTGTTCCGCCGAGGCCACTTTATTTTTCTCAGCTCGGGGTCGGGGTACGTCCCACCGAGTCAGTCCTTCGGACTGGAGACGTAACATTCCCCCAGGTCCAAGTGTCTTTCTCAGCTCGGGGTCGGGGTACGCCCATCGAGTCAGCCCTTCGGACTGGGGACGTAACATTCCCTCAGATCCAAGTGCCTCTCTTCATTCGGGGTCGGGTTACGTCCCACCGAGTCTACCTCTTTGGACTGGGGACGTAACATTCCCCCAGTTTCAAGTGCCTTTCTCAGCTCGGGGTCGGGGTACGTCCCACCGAGTCAGCCCTTCGGACTGAGGACATAACATTCCCCCAATTCCAAGTGTCTTTCTCAGCTCGGGGTTGGGGTACGTCTCACCGAGTCAGCCCTTCGGACTGGGGACGTAACATTCCCCCAGGTCCAAGTGCCTTTCTCAGCTCGGGGTCGGGGTACGTCCCACCGAGTCAGCCCTTCGGACTAGGGACGTAACATTCCCCCAGGTCCAAGTGCCTCTCTTCATTCGGGGTCGAGTTACGTCCCACCGAGTCTACCTCTTTGGACTGGGGACGTAACATTCCCCCAGGTCCAAGTGCCTCTCTTCATTCGGGGTCGGGTTGCGTCCCACCGAATCAGCCCTTCGGACTGGGGACATAACATTCCCCCAGGTCCAAGTGCCTCTCTTCATTCGGGGTCGGGTTACGTCCCACCGAGTTTACCTCTTTGGACTGAGGACGTAACATTCCCCCAGGTCCAAGTGTATTTCTCAGCTCGGGGTCGGGGTACGTCCCACCGAGTCAGCCATTCGGACTGGGGACGTAACATTCCCCCAGGTCCAAGTGCCTCTCTTCATTCGGGGTCGGGTTGCGTCCCACCGAGTCAGTCCTTCGGACTGGGGACGTAACATTCCCTCAGGTCCGAGCATCTCTCACAGCTCGAGACAGGATCACATGCCACCGAGCACATCATCGTTAGATCAGAGGCAAAATTTTCTCCTCACAATCGAGATTGGATCAGTCATGGGTCAGGACCTCTAAATCCCAGGTACATATATTACAGAGGATGAGTCATTTTTAGTTTGGACAACAATAGGAACTTCATCTCCTGATGGAACGACCCAAGTCAGCAATTTGCTTTGAGGTGGAGAATCGTTCTGAATAGGGTCAGCATCTCCAATAACCGAGGATATGAAGATAGAAACAGAAGACTTAGTTGATGGCGAAGGCAATTTCTCTGTGATTTTTGGAGCGACCACCAGCAAGGCGATCAGCACACCATCTTTATATAGTTCCCGGCACCAACTTGCATACTCGTTGGAACCGAGAACTAGGGGACAGATGTTGATGGTGTTTTCAGGCACTATGTTATTTAAGCAGCACGACAGGGGTAAAAAAGGTAATTCACTCCTAAGTCAAGATTATTAATGCCGATCCGACCACTAAAGAGTCAACAGTAAGGGACCGGGAACTTTACGGTTAGTGACCGAGCACTTGAGTTCAAGATGACCGGGCAATTATCAGGTCGACAGCAGCATTCTCAGTACAAAAGACTATTATGACCGACCACATGAAGACCGACCTCGTGAAAACAGAGCATAGGGCAAGACATGTTCGGGAAGATAAGACATTCTATCCATACAAGATAAGATAATAAGTTATCTTACTTTCATGGGGTAAACTAGTAAGTCAATGTCCTAGTATGATAAAGGAAGTAAATGTAGTTTTTGACTAGGAATCCTTATGGGAAAGGGAAATTGTTTCAACTAGGAAACCCTTGTAAAAGAAGGAATCTGATTTCTTCACTATTATAAATAGGAGGAGAGAGCATTATGGGGATATAAAAGAGAACCAATATCAGCATGAGAATCACCAAGCTCTGAATTGTAAAACAAAAAGAACGGTCTGAAAAGCGCATTTGAATAATAAAAGTATCATCTTGTCTGTGCCCGTGGACGTAGGTCGGATCCAAATCCACCGAACCACGTTAAATCTCCTTGTCGATTGGCGTATTATTTGTCTTTTGCTAAGTTTGCTTTTGGTCCCCCATAACCAAACAAATTCACTATTGAGGGAAGATTATCTCGGGAGTAATATTCTCATATTACCCTGAGACCAAAATCAGCCGTCAACATAATATACTAGTAATAGAATATATTTTTTATAAAAATATAATAGTAATTACACTTTAATACTTCTTATATCTATTTGTTATTTATAAATTTTTAAAATAATAAAATGATAATAACACTAATAAAAATAAAGTCAATGTCCCTAATTTAATGAGTGATCGAGAGATTTTCCTTAAATGATAATTTAATTGACTGTAAATTCCATCTTAAACTTCCGTTGTAAAAAGTACAAGTCTACTTTACCGATATTAGAAATCATACGTCAGAAGATCGTAACAAATAAATTGAAGGATTATGCTAATGAGTATGGATGGTAACGGGTCGGGTATAAGGCGGGAATGTCAATACTTGTATTCGTACCCGCGTGATATATAATATCTCTGATCCCGATCTGTCACTCGTGCGGGTACAGGTCGTGGATTCCCCGTATAGAAAAAAAATATACCCGTCCACATCTCATATCCCCTTTTATTTATTAATTATTTTTTTATCTTTATGCTTTAAAAAAAAATCAATTAAAAAATTATTGGAACAAATAGATGTAAAATAAAAATATTAAATTAATAATTATTGGTTTAAATTTACTTTAGTACTTAAATAAAGAAGAAAAATATATAAATTACCAAATAAATATTATTGCGGTAGAAATCTCATCTTTAAAACAAAATAAAATGAATTAATTAATTAATATTGATAAAAAATCTCATCTTCAAACAAAGAGAAAAATATCATATTAAATTAAACAAATAAATTATATTTTTCCTATTTTTATTTAATAAGTAATTACTTTTTTTGACTAAAAAAATTAATAATTAAAAAGTCAAAGTCAAACGGGTTTATTGAGC
>SKCR01048080.1:0-40978 GCA_019454045.1 Zanthoxylum bungeanum
CTCGCTACACTATGCAAGTCGAGGTCATTGCATTAGTATAATCCCTCTGTCACAGGCTATCAATATTATACCGGGGATATAGATAGGAAAGTCAAATCCTAAGGTAAAATATAGTCGACTTTCAAATTTATGATCTCTAAATAACACTCGGAACTTGCTTTCGAAGTATACCACGATCGTTGATTTACTAGATCGCAAACACGTACATGATACTTATGCCCTGTACACAAGATTGACGGATTCTATCTGATACTCATAGGATATCATGAGCATGAGTCCACACCCAAAGAGCAGGCGGAGGTCTGATCTAAATAGATCGGTGACGTGAATGCCATCAAAGTGTAGAGGATGTCTCATATATCCACAGTGGTATCTCAAGTCGAAGGACCACTATGCTACTCGACTCGAGAAGATTCCTATTGACGTTGGTGTACCATATATTAGGAAATATTCGGTGAGTCATTCAGTGTTTATCAAATAAACACCTACACATCTATACGAGTCTCCCAAGACTCATGGTTAATTGGGATAAACCATCATATCAAGTCTCGATATACGATATGTACTAGGCTTAGCAGATTTTACTAACTGACCCTCGTCAGTAAATCTTGACCAGGAATGTTATTTGAGAATATTCAATTTTTTTATTTTGTTACTCCAATTGTTAATTTATTTTACTAAATCTATTCATTGTGGATCGACCTTGGACTCACCGAGTTATTTTATTACTTCGACACTCTTATAATTGGAAGTAAAGAACCACTTTGTAAGTGTGTCAAGTTTTTGACGCCATTGCCGGGAAATATAATTTAGTAGATAAAATAATAATTTAACATCCTTACATTTTTTTCTTTTCTTTTTATTTTTTATTTTTATTTTGAATTTTTTATATTTTCTACATCTTATTTTTTCTTCTTATTTGAATTTTGTGTAGATCCAAGATGTCATGATTGATCCTAAATAAATTACGAACTTAGACATCCCACATATAGACAAACCATGTACTTGATTCGTTAAGGTTACATGAGATAGAAAACTCAAATAAAATGGAGTTTGCACTTTACCAAAGTATTTTTTGAACTACCCCCATTTATTAAAATGGAGCTTGCAATTTACCAAAGAATTTCTTAAATCATCCCCATCTGGAAATTCTTCCATAATTTTTTATAAGATCCTAATTCGAGAGATTGAGACAACTAAACGAGAAATTCAATTGAGATCTGAATTGACAAGAATCATGTGACGCTTTTAGGATCTAATCATTACATTTGTGTTTTTTCTTTTTTCATTTATTTTTACTTTTTTTCACTTGTTTATTATTTTTTCTTTTTGTAAGTATTGTATTTGCATATTTAAATTTTAGCATATAGTCTTCATTTATATTGCATGAGACATTGGTCTCGATCATCTAGCGATAGATTAAATAGAAAGTCTCAAACACCTCCACCATCGGTTAAAATAGTTGATAACCAATATGAAAACTAACCTGGCCGAGAGGAAAATCAAGTTAATTAGGTAGAACACGAGTCACAACATGGTGATCTTAATCATCATAGGACACTCAGAGAATTCATGAATCCCACTAAGACATGATTACCATCTTGCATTGCTTTCCCTTCAGATGCATCACGTTTCAATTTTAAAATATGAATCATCTAACTTTTACTCACATTCCACAGTTTAGAATCAGAAAATCATTATAAGTACTTCAGGAAATTCGAAGAGGTATATAATACTCAGACATACTAAAATTTCAGCATGAATATAATTCGACTCAAGTTTTTTCCATTTTCTTTAAAGAATAAAGCTAAAATTTGACTGCAAAATCTTAGGTCAAGATCCATCAGAACATGGAATGATTTGCAAGAGCAATTTTTGAAAAATTATTTCCCCATCACATGACAAACTCATTTAAATTGAGAATCACAACTTTCATATAAGAGTCAGGGGAAATATTTTACCAATATTGGGAGAGATTTAAAGAAATATTAAATATTTATCGTCATCATGGGTTTGAAACATGGAGGCTAGTTTCCTACCTCTATAAGGGTTTAACACCTCAAAGTATGCGAGTTGTGGAAATGATGTATAATGGAAAATTTTGGGACAAAATCTAAAGATGCAATAGAGTACCTAGAACATGTAGCAGAGAATGCACAATACTGGGACACAGTTGACATTTATTAGTCATCTGTATAACCACAATCATTTGAGAGATGCATGTTTAATAGGGAAGACCATGACATTTATGCTAAATATGCATCTTTACCTAAAAAAGTTGAGTCATTAGAAATGAGGAAAAGTGATCATGTTAAGTCAATTCAAGAAGTTACATGTCATATGTGTAATTCAAATGAACATGTCACACAAGTTTGCCCAACTTCTTCAACTTTGCCAACTTTACAAGAATGTCTCCATAACCAAGTCAGTTCCATAAACGCCTTCAAGAGACCAAATCCAAACCAATAATCCTAAACCTATAATTTTGGTTGGAGAAACCATCCAAACTTCAATTGGAGGAATGATAACCAAGCACAACCATCGCAACAACCTCCCTAAGCACACTAGAATTTCCAAAATTCTCATAATTATGAACCATATGTCACACCACATAGGAAAACCCTTAATGATACTTTGCATGTATTCATTGGCAAAAAAGAAGCCATCAATAACAAAAACGTATAGACATTGAGTGATATAAAATATACAATTTCCAAATTCATATCTTCATTAACCATTCACGAGAAATGAAAGTTTCTTGTACAACCACAACCAAACCTCAAGAGTCATCAAAACCCTCACGATGGTAGTTTTGGTAGTCAACACATAGACCAATTAAAATATGTTATTACTCTTCGCAGTGGTAAGGTCATCCAAAGACCCATTCTTGAAACTCGTGAAGTTAAAAATAAGTCAGCTTCGGAGGGTAAGAAATGGGTTGAGGAACCAACACATATCCTTGAGAATAACGATTTTTCACATGCACCTCCATTTCCTCAAGCACTGAAAACAAAGAAATTGAACCATTCCCAAAAAATATATGATATATTCAAACAGGTAAAGGTCAATATTCTTTTTCTTAGATGCCATCAAACATGTGTAACACCCGGTAATTTCGACGACTACTAAGTTATGGAAGGAATAATACATGATGTAAATTATGTTCAAGTATGTTTGGATATTCAATAAGTTCCTTGCAGTTTCGATACAAAATTTAGCCGAAGATACAACCCGAATAACCCTTAATTGTTTGGGCATAACTTTTTATATAATCTCCGATTTTTATGAATTTTGTATCGCCAGAAAGCTAAGACGAAGATCTACATTTATCATGTTGAATATGTTCCCAAATTATAAACAGAATTAGGTCGCATTTGTTATTTATGCAAACCATCTGTACTATGATGAAAATCAACAATAAAAAAGGAAATTCCAATTTGATTAAAAGCCCATAATCTTTCTCATTTTAATCCAATAGCTCTAAATGGACCAATAGTCCTAAATATATCTCAAACCCCCTAGACTTCTCTAGAAAATGCTAAACATATCAATAATAGAAATAAAAGCCATTAGCCCTTAGTATAAATAAGGACCATTTTTCATTCATCCAAAAGATGAGAGAAAACGTGAGGAAGAGAAGAAGGAGGAAAAACGAGAGAGTGAGAGAATTGCAATATTATAAGAAACATGGAAGAATAATGGAAGGAAATCCACCCCAAATCAAGCATAGATAGGAGAAAATAAAGCTTGGAGACTCCATGTGTGAAGAAATGATTTGATTCAAGGTGAGAAAGACTTAATCCAAATTTGAAAAAAAAAATGTTTTGCTGATTTGGTGATTAGTGGATGTTGATTACTTAAGTTTGATGATGTATAGATGAGTATTGAGTTAAGAAAATAATGATTGTGCGAAACCCCCAATTTAGGAAAACCTAAGCATTGAGTTAAGTGTGAGTCTATGTCATGACACTCGTCCTTGGGCGTCGTGACGCTCACATTCCAGAAGCATATGAAAGAGTAATTTCCAGTTAAAAGTCATGACGCCAGGTGCGCGCGTTTCATACGTAATTTCCAGTAATGTTGTAGAAATTGAGAGTATATATGAAGTTGAAGTTGGGTCCTGAAATCAGGCTGGCGGGGGCATCCTCGTTTCTATTTGGTGGACGTCACGACCCTCACATTTAGGGTCGCGATACGTATGAGAGTCGGGACGCCCAACCCTTGCGTTGCGATGCGGAAGCAAAGGATGCTCACCAAAGGATCTCTTATCAGCTCACATACATACATTACATTATGACACAATCATGATACGCCATGTAGTGATAGAAATTGTTTGAATTAAGAAATCCCACAACCTACATTCTAATTAAGTTATCAATTATAGATCGTTACAGGAACCACAATCTCTTACGCTGAAGTAAAATAATGTCAGCCATATTTCAAATCTCTAAGTGGACACTCTCTTTCTAAGTTGCCTTTTCATTTATATTGCTTTAAGTAAAGACTTATTTTTATGCACATAGGGCGTTAGCCAATTTTATTATAGTTATTTCATGAAAAATAATATTTTAAGAAATATGATTTTAAAAGCATGATTTTATGATTTTTGGAGGCATGGGGGAAAAACCCACCTCAGGCTGTAACTTATAGAATTGACGGATAAAATGTGCACATGTAGAGCAAGATTGGGGGGACGGTAATACGTAACCCCCCCAGATCCTAGATTCAGGACTAGGGGGATGGCTACGTAACGCCCATAGACCCTAGTTTCTAGTAGCATGGATCAATACTCCTAGCTCTAGTTCAATGACTTGGGGGACGACGATACGTAACACTCTAAGACCACTAGTTAGGTATATGGGGGGACAGCGATACGTAATGCCCCAATGCGTCAGGTTTTCAGCAGATTTTCAGATACAAGTTTCACATAAATGGATTTTTAGAAAAGATAAGTTTTATTAAAGAGTTTTCAAGAGAAACTATTTTATGAGGATTTTAGAGTTTTACAAATATAAAAGATTTCCAGAAAAGTTTCAGAAAAAGAGATTTGAAAGAGATTTAAAAAAGAATCAGTTTTCCAGAAATGTTTTCGATTATAGAAAATGAACATTTTATAAGTATTTCAGTTTCCATTTTAAATCGTCCACTCACTAGGTCGTTCAAACGATCTAACCCCATAATCCTAGTTTCTTTTTTTTTTGCAGGATACCCGGAGGACGAGCTCGAGAGGTTGGTTACTGATGGCAGTCACTAAGGTGTGGAATCCACCAAGTCAAGTCAGAGAGAGATAGTACATTCAGAGTCATAGTAAAATCATGTATAAGTCATTGTATTGCGTAAAGGTGTCCATAAGTAAAGTTGTAATTTGTATTGTTATAGTAAACTGTTATTAGCATTGAGTAGCATTTCGTATTATTGAGTTGGGCAATGGTCCCCTATATGAGTTTATATTTGAGATGAGTTTAGTAGTGTGGATCATAGTCTGAAAGTCAAAGGCTCAGAGGAATAGGTCGGCCTATTCCCTGCCGGTAGCATCTCCGGGAGAGGGAAGTTACAAAGATGGTATCAGAACCAGGTTTAGTGAGTAAGTGACTGTAGTGGGTAAAGTGCTGGGGTCTTGTATACGTAGTATTCCCTAGATACTAGTATGCGAGACACTACCTCTCTAGTATGTGATCCTCGAGTACGTCCTCAAGTTCTATAGAAAGGTTGGTAAGATTTCCGAAAATCATTCGAATATCATTCATAATGAAAAAAACCATAATCCTTGTCCCAATAGAGAATTCTTATATAATCATCCTAGTTTATAATTAGAAGTTCAAGATGAGCTATGAGAACAGATAGTAAAATTCTGAGAGTATTTCCCCTAAAGAATTAGAAAGAGAAAGCTAAAAGGAAAAGTCAAGAATAAGATATAGATGCTTAAGAAACCAGAGGCAGTAAGGGAAAGAGATACAGAATTGGATAAATAAGAAAATGTCAGAACCTACAGTAGTAAGGAGAATTGAATAAGCCTGAGCAAGAGTAAAATGTCGAGTAGACCTAAATAAGGTTTCTTCCCTCCAAGTAAGATTCTCTTCCTACTCAGAAATTCCTTCAAGTTGATCCAATAGCCTTCAAGTACCGCGTATAGATAGCAAGTTCCCCGAATAACGAAGGATAGACATAAAGATAAAAGAAGCAATAAATGACTAGTTGCCTTAAAATCCGATAAATAAGGTTCTGATCTGCCTAGATCCTCACCTCTCAACGATACCAGTCAAGGAAATGGTCCTGACGGAGTCTGTCTCACACCTACCTTACATATAAACCTTACCAAGGCATAGTGTACCAAAACAAGGACGCCGACATCCGTTGAGATATATGATGATCGTCCCATCATTGGCTAGCATAGATAGAGATAGCCGTAAGGAAGCTCGACGAGAATTTATCCTAAGTAAGAAATAATGAACACTAAAAGATAGACCACTCATAGAAGAACTAAAAAGGTTTCAAAGGATAGAATAGAAAAAACCCGACCCAAGTCAAAATGGATAAGTTTTTAACAAGGAAGTTCAGTACTAATAGTAACATAGATAACATAGCTCAAGGATGGTAATATAAATGGAGACCCTGTAGGCACTGCATTTTTGCATAAAGCCCAATGATGAGCCTCGTATGGAGGCACTACCTGAAAAGTTATGGAAGTCGCGGGAAACGAATGCCGGAAGGGAAAACCCCCAAAATTAGCACCTCATTGAATTCAGACTCACAGCCAGCCTCAGATTCTCTCGGTCAGTTTCTGTTTCAAACCTTAGCCTCGGCCCAAAACCCCTGCAACCCATGAAAGCCAACACAATCCATCCACACGCCCAAAGCCCATCTATGCTCAAACCACACGACCAAGGCCCATAAACCCCCATGCACGCCCAAACCTTCCCAAATAAAAAAGTCCCATGTAAAACACATGTGCAAAATCCCATCAAATCACCTTCCAATTTAACAAGATTGGGAATCCCTCAAACACCTTGGTATGGAAAGAAAATCTTGACACAAAAGGGAATAGAGAGAGAGAGTGGCGACCAAAAGGAAGAGAGAATAAGAGAAAAACCCTATGAGGCACAACCATAAACCATATGAGGCACACCTATAAAAAGAGGAACAAACCATCAAGGTGGGGGATCTCTTTTCTCAACATACACAAAGCTCTTTTTTTCTCACACACTCACACGGCAAGAAACACACTCACGGCAATCAAACAAACCAACCTTCAAACCTATTCTTTCTTCTTATGCTTTACCGAACAACAAACCATAAGCCAACAAACTGCTTCGCCGAACAAAAAAACCCTAAAGCCAACAAACTGACCACTCACACGGCAATAACAAATCAAAACCTAGACGCTTTCTCTCAAACTTACACGACAAACACATAAAAACAATGAAGAAACCCTAGATTCTCTTGATCAACCATCATCACCAAACCAAACACAAAAAAAAAAAAAAACAAATCAACGTGAAAAACAACCCACCAAATGTGAACCCTAGACACAAACTAGCAGCCCCACCGAACCAAAGAAACCAAAACCAGTAACAAACACCCCTTTAATCATCGACCAAAACACCAAACCAAAGCCCTCCAACCAACGTAAACCAGTACACCAAAAAACGTGAACCCTAGACACAAACCAGCAACCAACCAAACAGAAAACAACAAGCTCCATCGACTAAAACAACAACAAACAAAGCACCCCAAACTGACAACAACAAAGACCCAAAAAAATACCCAAAACCGTGACCAGCAAACACCCAAGACCACCCCATAAAACAGCCCTTATCACCATGAAACCAAAACCAAAAACATCGTGAAAAATAGTCCCAAAATAGCAGCCCTTACCACCGAAAAAACAGTCCAAAAAATAGCAAAAACATCAGCCCAACAATAGTAGAAACAGCGAAACAGTGAGCAAAAATAGCGAACCAGTAAACCTAAGAAACAACAAGCTTTCAATCATTCCGGCGACAGCTTAACGCACTTTTAAGAAAACAACTTGAAAGGTAAGACATGAGGGCACCCTTTACTATATTTATTTTGTTGTTCTGGACGCGGCATGCCTGGTTGGACGTGAAATGCGTCCAGCCGGGTATGTGAGATCCTATATCAAAGAAGACCAAATCTTTTGGTCATATTTTTCTTTCTTTAGCATTTTATTGTTTATCTCTTTTTATATTTATTTAATTTTATTTTTATTTATCTTTCTGTCAATTTATTGTTATTTACTATTTCACATTTATCTTGTTATTTATTTTATTGTCTATTCAGTTTTATTTGTCTTTTCTATTTATTTACTCATATTTTATCGTTATTTTATCGTTTCGCTTTTACTTTTGCCTATGTTATTTCACATCTACTTTCATGTCCGTTTACATTGCGTTAATGGTTGTGTGTGTTAACCCTTGCGGTATATCGGATGGAAACCTAGACATAAATTTCGTAGCCGAATCCGAATGGACGGTAGTATGGTCTGTACTTGGGAACAACTCCATGTACCGCTCGGGAAATATTCATATATGCGTGTTTATTTCATTATTGGTTCTATTTTCGTAATAACGTTCGTACGCGTTTCCAAACGCAACTCGAACGCATGCCTTATACCTCACCCCGTTCGAACGCATTCTCGAACGCTACACGAATATGAACTCTCTGGAACACTTCGTTCGAATGCGTTTACGAACGCTACACGAACGCAAACACACTGAATAACCTCTTTCTTTATATTTCATGCATTTTTACCTCTTTAGTTATTTATTTTACCTTATGCGTTTGGGATTAATTATTTGCATTTATTTATTGACGTTTTTTTTTTCTTGCTTTTGATTATTATTATAATTTTCATTATCACATTTCTTTATTTAATATGCTTTTGGAACTATGTATTTGCTTTCATTATTTATATTCATGTTCATGGGTGTGCAAATTTGTGTGTTTATTTGAATTATCTTGCATGTACTGCATAAGACTTGGTTATACCATTGTGTGAACCCGTCCATTATACTGGCATAAGTAAAAGACCATTCTGAACCCAACAGTTTGAGGTCTTCCCTTGCGAGGACTGAGTGCGGCCTTAAATCATTTCCCAGTTCACACTGAGTGGCGACTCCTTTATTCTCCGGTTTAGTCCCTCGTGGGCTACTCCATACTCTCTACGGGCTGCGAGCCCAACAGTGTCGTGGTCGCCAAACATCATAGGCATATCGGTAAACCCCGCTTCGCTCCTATAGATGGCGACTCCACTAGGGATAGAGAATCGGCCCCGAAATAATGCCTTGTAGTGTCCGTTGCTTTGGCTTTGGTTACCCAAGTCTCATATATTTTGCATATACTTCTTACCCTGATGGCGTCATGTATCGTGAAGTCACTTTCACTCAAGGCGGTGGATCATTATGTGGCGTCATCACTCATTGGCATGTACCTTAGGGTATAAAAAAGGCGCGCTTACTTGGTCGCTCGAACCCTTGAGTGAGGAGACCTAGTTGTGAGTAACCCTTCGTCGGAGGGAGCCTTTATCCATACGTTTATAAGCCAAATATGAACCATAGTTATATATCCTATAGAAGCTACCAATATTCTTGTGTTTGGGACTATTATCATTTGGATCCATTTGGACCTCTCATCATAGGATATGAACTTGTTGGCCCACTTAAACTGGGATGAGTTTGTATCTTATGAAGATTGGGCCAAAAGTTTTCAAAATGATGATGGGCCACCTTGTGTTTGGGCCAACTATCATTTGAAGTTGTTTAGCCACCTTATCGTAAAAGTGTAAATCTGTTGGGCCTTTTTAACTGGTACAAGTTTGCACCTCGCGATAATCTGATTGAACGCTTTAAAATGATAACAGGCCAACTTGTATGAAAACCTTGATGGACTTAGAAGGTCCAAACATGATCCGAATATGCCAAATGCATGAGTCTGATATTCGTACTGGCTTTTATCCAGGAAGGGTACGCCTTGTTAGGGCATATTTGTATACTTTTGGATATCTCCAGGTCCATCCCCATAACCGTGATTACCGAGGGCCCAATTCGTCATTTCTAGACAATGGCATGATCCCTATAATAGGCTTAGTCAATATTGTAAATAGGCGGTCTTTGTCTTTTAACGATGGAAATGGACTGAGGTAGCCAAAGTTCTCCATTGTAGTGTAGGAGAGAAAGATTTTGTGTACCCCATATTGGTGCATAAAATAAGCCATACCTAGGACATAAATGGACTTACCATGAGTGTATGAGGAATAAGGCCGGAAGGATATATGTTGTTTTGATAACCTCATGCATCTCATGCATCGCATGCATATACACATCATGCTAACCTCTGGTCTTTATAGCCATCATAGATATCCGTTGGGTTAGAGAAGAAAAAAGACTTGTCAAGAAAAGATTAACAACTATGGATGCATCAGGCAGTGAAGGTTCCCGTATGGATTAATTGGAGACCAACATGACCAAAATTACCGAGCAACTACAAACTTTGACCAATGCTATGGCCAATCTGACCGTACCCCGCATAGTGGAAACAGAAAACAATGAGAATGGACGGCGTGAGGACCCCCATAAGGGTGAGTGAAGAAATCCCTGTCTTTGATGATGACATGGCTGAGTATGCCGCAAGAAGGATAGCCGGGCCTCAGGAAGAGTTATATAAACTCAGAGAACAAGTAGAGTCAGTAACCCGCAAGATGAAGGGAAAACATGAGGATCTGTTAGACTATGATGCACTGACTTTCGAAGAACAACTGCCTCCCCAGTTCAAGATGCATGACATGGCCAAGTTCAACGAAAACAGAGATCCTCGGGTCCATCTCCGACAATATGTTTCAGTGATGAGTTCAGTGGGTTTGTCAAAGCTCCAGGTACAGAAGATGTTTGGGATTCACTAGAAGGGGCGCCTGTAGTATGGTATCATGGCCTGTAGAGAAAGATCAGGGATGACTGGAGGACATTAGCAGAGGCCTCTTTAAACCAATATGTCACAGACCTGGAGATAGACTTGTCGCTCCGTGACCTAGAAAACACTAAACAAAAGCTAGAGGACAGTTTCAAAGATTATGTGGACCATTGGAGAGGCCAGCTCTTGAAAATATAGACGCGGCCCTCGGAGAAGGACCAGATTAAGATGATCATCAAGGGCACCAAGCCCTCAATTTATAACAAGTTGAGAAGGGACCTCAATGATTTGTGACTTCTGACAGTTTAGAGAAACTGTCATGGATATCGAGGAAGAGTAAGCCGAGAATATAAAGTTTTACAGCCATAATAGAAGGACCATTGGGGGGGCCTTCAGGGACCAAGCCCGCTCATGCTGAGGTCGCCGCTATAAAAAACATGCGATTCTCCAATCTTGGTCGACCTTTGTCAAAGGTGTTTGAAGAGCTGAAGAAGCAATGACTCCTAAAAACTTTAGAACATAGACCACTTCCAACCCTGTGCCACCCCACCTCAATCTAAACCTACACTGTCATTACTATCAGTAAAAAGGCCACGACATTGACAACTGCGTCCACCTCAGGCATGAGATCCAAGACCTCATTGACACCCGTAAAATACCTGACCTAGAAAAAGAACAACCCAACACACATAGAAACCCTCTACCCAACTATCACTCCATTCTACCACACACCTACATGATCAACTCCGGCTTACCCGAAAGCTTTATCCTCCAAACTCTCAGCCACCAAGCTTTTTACATGGGGATATGGGATAATAGTAGTGAAGATGAAACAGAACAATGGAGAGATTTTTAGGAAAACTTCTCAAGCAGTGACAAAGAATAGGTAAAAGGGATGACTCGCAGTGGACGTTTTTACAGTGATGTAACAGAGAAAGGCAAATAAGTGCTGGCAGAAGTGTAGGCATTGCATTTTTGCATGTGAAACCCGATGATGAGTCTTAGTTGGAGGCACTACCTTTTTAGCTAAGGATATTACGGGAAACGGAGGTCGGAATGGGAAATTCGAAATAAGTACGTCATCAAGTCCATTTCACAAGCTCACTGTCTTCGTTAGTGCTGCGTTCGTTACTTCGTTCGAACGTCAGGTAGATTGTGGACGTTCGTGTAGCGTTCGAATTGGCGTTCGAACGGCGTCGGTGTTTCTGGTTTTGCTGCTACCTCGCACCCCAGCCCAATTAGCTCCCCAAAGCCCATAAAACACATCCCAATTTAATTAAATTAAACATTAAACATTAAATAAAATATTTAAACCATTTACCAATTAAATAAAACACAAAATATAATCATACCTAATGAAGATAAATCAAATAATATAACTTCCTAACTAAACAAATCACATACTAAATTAAAAAGATGTCATGCCTAATTAAAATCAATCATAACAAATTAAGATATTGACTTCCAATTCTAGCCAAGATTTGTCCCCCCTCAATCTTTGACTTTCCTTGCTCAACACCAAATCAAATCCTCATTTTAATGCCAAAATCCCTTCCTTGTGAGACAAGGTGAAGCCCTAACCCTTCTCTATATAAACAACCCCTAACCAAGACATGCACTCCCCTAGCTCATACACATAAGATACACACAACTCACACAAATCACAAGAGAAAAGAAAATAACCCCAAGCCTTCACATTAATAGCACCATCACAACACACCAAGAGCCCTAGCCACTCAAGAAAATAACAAGAAAGAGTTCTCTTCATCCTCACTCTCCCATTGCCGAAATCATACCTTAATATAGCAGCCCCTTTAACACTAAAACAGTAGCCAAATCACGCCAAAACCACCCCATATACAGCAGCAAAATACACTTAAAACATTGCCTAAAAATCTTAAAAATAGTAACATAAAGAGACTGCATTCATAATCCTTAAAATAATCACACACAACTGCACTAAGAACCCACACAAACTTGGAACATTTCATTGAAACGTCAAAACAGGTGGCCTGAGCAGTGAGCAGAAAAACAGAGGCCGAACAGGAGCAGAACGGAGTTCGAACCGCAAGCAAAATAGCAAAGCAGTGAGCTAGGACGCTAAACCAGTGAACCGGAGAAGTTGAGGGGTTGCACCCTTCCGACGTCCGTGAAACGCAAGCCTGAAATTTGGCAAAAAGGTTAGACCTGAGGGTATCTTTCACACTCATTTTTTTTTTGTATTATTTATTAAATATTACTTGCATGATTGTCATATTGAAATGCATGTTGTGTCCATTGAGTAGATAAATATGCATGAATTATGAGATGTAGTATGTTGTGGCTGTGGAATAAAATGAGAGACATGTCAACTCTCGCGGTATATCGGATGGAAACCCGGACATAAATTTCATAGCCAATTCCGAATGGACGGTAATATGATCTGTACTCGGGACACAACTCCACGTACCGCTTGAGTAAACGGCACCCTCTTTTGTTTTGTGTTGCTTTTGTTTATTTTTCGTCACTTGAATTCTGTATGTTGTTTATTTATGCATGATTCAATCGAGCGCATGGGCTTAGTAAGTGGAATGAAAGATCCCCTATGGGGAGGGGTTAAAGCCCTTTACCACGATACTTTTCCGCGCCGGTTGATGTGTGTTCGGTTGGATGCAAGATACGTCCAATCGGGCATACTTAGTTTGATATTATTGTCTTTATCTTTTTATGCATGGTTCAATCAAGCACATGGGCTTAGTGAGTGGAATGAAAGATCCCTTATGGGGAGGGGTTAAAACCCTTTACCACGATGCTTTGCCGCGCCGGTTGATGTGTGTTCGGATTGGATGTAAGATGTGTTCAATCGGGCATACTTGGTTTTGATATGATTGGCTCTATTTTTGTATGTATGATGCGATCGAGCGCATGGGCTTAGTGAGTTAGTCCAAAGGTCCTCTATTTGAGAGACGAAGAGCCTAAAAGGCCACCTTTGTGACACTACTTCGCCGCGCTGGACGAAGTGTGTTTGGGTTGAATGTACGTTCAATTGGGCATACGAAGTCCTACACTTTTATTGTCTTTATTTCATGTGTTGTGATGTGACGCGCATGGGCTTAGTATGTTGGTCTAAAGGTCCTCTCTTTGAGAGACCAAGAGCCCCAAAAGGCCACCTTTACGGCAGTACTTCGCCGCGCACCTTTATTTTGTTGTTTATGTATTGCGTCTCATTTCATACATCAGGTCTGTTCCCGTTCGAACACGTTTACGAACGCAACTCGAACGTGCATGCATTTTGCCTTATCATGCATCAGGTCTCATTTCCGTTCGAACGCGTTCACGAATGTCATACGAACGTGAGCATTCTGTTTCATTTCCATTCGAACGCGTTAACAAACGCCATACGAACGCGAACCTTCTGTTTACCGTTCGAACGCGTTTACGAACGCTACACGAACGCGAACACATTGAACTGAGACATATTCATCACATGCCATGTATAATTGTTTCTTAGGTGATTTTTGTATGGAAACACACATAGTCATTCTTATCTTTGTGCACATAATAATGAAAAGCATGTTTATTCCATTAGTTGCGTCATTTTCCTTAGTCTTGATTTAACGCATTACGATTCATATACCTATGCCATGATGACTTTGAAGTATTATTTCTTGTGATATATCGGATGGAAACCCAGACATAAATTCCGTAGCCGATTCCGAATGGACGGTAATGCGGTCTGTACTTGGGATACAATTCCACGTATCACTTGGAAAGGTGCTCACATGTATGTTTGTGCGGTTATTATGTATGCTTGTGTTTTTCATGAATATGATATGCTGAATGAAGTTGTATGTTTGTTGTTACTTTGAGGTATTTTCAGGCATGTGTTATTAGATGTGAGATATATGTGAAATGTATGTATAAGTTTTTTTTGTACCCGTGAATTTAGAAGTATGATACTCTTGGAAATAAGTGCTACTTAAGCCTGATTAAATTATTACATAAATCATGTCATTACAAGTGGCATAAGTAAGGGACCATTCCGAACCCAATGGTTTGACGTCTTCCCTTGCGAGGGGTGAGTGCGGCCTTAAATCTCATTTTCCCGGTTCACACCGGGTGGCGACTCTATTATTCTCCGGTTTAGTCCCCCGTGGCTACTCCGTACTCCCGACCGGGCCGCGAGCCCGGGACAGCATGCGTCACCCCAGATTCTGTGCTCCCACAAGAAGGCCGATAGGTGACGGAGAATGCAGATAACACCGATGGGATACAATGTTACGTCAACTGAAGAAGACACTGGCACATGTGAGCATATGGGAATTATTATGCGCCTCTCAAGAGCATAGGCGTGCCATGGTAGAAGCTCTGAGGAAGATAATGGTACCTGAAGATGCAAACCCCACAATGTTCATAGGGTCGGTACAAAAAGAGGCTATGCAGATGATAACATTCTCTGAATAAAAGCTCCCGATGGAGGGAAGGAATCACAACAAGCCGCTATTCATAAAAGTGGAAGTGAGAGGTAAGAAGACATCTTGTGTGATGGTGGATGATGGCTCATCTATCAATGTGTGTCCTTTGAAGATTCTATCAAGGTTGGGTATGAAGACAACAGACTTAAGCCCTTCCAACATGACTATCAAAGCACATAACGATATCAAACGGGGAAACGAAGCTACTTTTACCACAATAGTCAAAGTGGGCCCGGTAGAAGATTAGGTTGAGTTCACAGTGCTTGATATCCCAGCTACATTTGCTCGGTTATTAGGAAGGCCATGGTTTCACAAACTTGGGGGTGTGCCATCCACTTTGAACCAGGTTATTAAGTTCCCGTATGGAGAGGAATTCATCACCATCAAGGCCGAAGTAGACAATGTTGTGGCTGCTTTAGACATACAGCTTTTCACAAGGTTCTAGGTGGCGGCAAACTTCAAAGAATGGGTGGACCCTAAAGTGGCTAGAATCATGGAAAAAATGAAATATGAGCCGGGCACAGGAGCAGTACTGCCAGACTTCAAGGGACATACCACTAAGAGAGGATTGGGGTATAATCCAAGGGGAATGAGTCGAAGACCAAGAAGAAAGGGATGAAGCTGATGGAATACTTCGTGAAAGCCATAAGATATCAAGGAGAGCCTGGACCGGTAGAAGTCAATAAGATCATTGTACCAGGATTCAAGATCTTCAAGGATGTGATGGGCAAGGAACCACAGGCAGAGAGAGCTACAAAAGAAGAATGGGAAGGAAAACTGCTACAGTTGGAGAATCTCACGCTCGAGGAAAGCAAGAAGACATAAGAAGACAAGGCTGAAGATGATGAAGATGTTTATTTTCCTGATTTATTTGATTGTAATCCTGCATTTATTAATAATAAAGACATTGATTTTGCTTACTTGTTCGAGTCTTTTTCTGGTTAGTCTGCATCATAACATACATGACATGAGCATATTTGACATTGATTCAACAAAGACAAATGCATTTAATCTTGGTACATGTGAAAACCCCAAGGAAATTTGAATTGCAAGTGAGGTTACCTTTGATTAGCGGAAAGAATTAGAGAGAATATTAATAAAATATACAAAAGTATTCGCCTGGTCCTACAAAGACATGCCAGGAGTGGACATGAGTATTGCCCAGCACACGATACCAACTTATCCGAACATGAGACCAGTAAAACAGAAGCTCCGAAGAATGAGGCGAGAGTGGGCCGAAAAGGTTAGGGAATAAGTCAAGAAGCAAATAGATGTAGGATTCTTAGAGGTGGTAAAGTACCCTGAGTGGTTAGCCAACATTGTGCCGGTACCGAAGAAGGATGGAAATGTCAGAATGTGTGTGGATTATAGGGACCTCAACAAAGCTTGCCCAAAGGATGATTTTCCTCTACCCCATATAGATGTGTTGGTTGACAGTGCAGCTTTATCTGCTATGTACTCATTCGCGGATGGGTTCTCAAGATATAATCAGGTTTGCATGGCCAAAGAATACAAGCATAAGACTACCTTCGTCACTGAGTGGGGTACATATTGTTATAAGGTGATGTCGTTTGGACTTAAGAATGCAGGAGCCACTTATCAGCGAATGGCCACTACATTATTCCACAACTTGATGTATAAGGAGATTGAGGTATACATGGATGACATGATGGTTAAGTCAGAGACGAGAGCCGGACATATAGAGGCATTAGAGAAATTCCTTCAAAGAGTCGATAAGTACAACCTCTGACTCAACCCCAAGAAGTGTGAGTTTGGGGTAACATACAGAAAGTTGTTAGGGCATACAGTAGGAATGGGAGGAATAGAAGTGGACCTTGAAAAGATCAAAGCAATTATCGAGATGCCCGCACCGAAGACAGAAAAGAAAGTTAGAGCTTTTCTCGGGAAAATCCAGTACATTAGTCGATTCATTGCCAAACTAACATTAGTATGTGAGCCCATCTTCAAGCTATTAAGGAAGGACCAGTCTGTGGATTGGAATGGGCAATGTCAGGAAGCCTTTGACAAAATCAAATAATACTTGGTTAAACCGCCTGTCTTGAAACCCACAAGGCCGGGCAAACCCTTGGTGTTGTATTTGGCCATAGAACCCGAAGCGCTAGGGGCGATGATGGTACAGGCAGATGAGACAGGGGTGGAACATACAGTTTACTACCTCAGTAAGAAGATGCTTCTGTATGAAGCCCGCTATCAAGAAGTGGAAAAGATATGTTTGGCAGTGATATGGGCTTCCCGAAAGTTGCGTCATTACTTCCAATCCTATCAGATACAGGTGGTAACAAAGGAGAATCCACTAAAGTATTTGAAGTCAGTACCTTCACTGGTAGGGAAGTTGGACAGATGGTTGGTATTACTGACGGAGTTTGATATGGAATACCTCACCTCTAAGGTAATAAAAGGGCGAGCCGTAGAAGAATTCTTGGCATTACAACCCATAGAAGGAGATCAGTATAAGTTCGAATTCCCAGATGAGGAGGTTCGAGCCATAACGGTCCAGGGGTGGAAAATATATTTTGACGGAGCAGTGAATTACAAATGAGCTGGAATAGGAATTGTGATAGTAACCCCCAAAGGAGAAACCCTGCCTATGGCCAAAAGGTTGATATTCGGAGTAACCAACAACATGGTCGAATATGAAGCATGTTTCTTTGGACTGAAAACACTAATAGCCCTAAGAGCTAGGGACGCATAAGTTTATGGAGACTTGATGTTGGTAGTTCGACAGATGCGAGGGGAATGGGAATTGAAGGAAGATCAGTTGAAACCATACCTACTCCATCTCAAGAAGTTGGCACAGGCTATCCCCAACTGTAAGTTCCAGCACTTTCCACGAGAAGAGAACCAAATGGCGGATGCACTAGCCACCATAGCTGCAACTTGGAAAACACTGAAAAACTAGTAATGAGACCCCTTGTACTGACAACAGCTAGCAGACCCAGTTATGAGATAGAAAGAATCTTAGAAGTATAAGTCGACGATGGAAAACCTTGGTACTACGACATTCTACAGTATCTGGAACGTGGAGAGTTCCCGGAAGGAGCCGGAAAAAAAGAAAGAATAGCCATTTAGAAATTGGCTTCCCAGTATATGAGTCTAAGGGGAGAGCTATACAAGAGACAAGCCAATGGCATCCAGCTGAAATGTTTAAGAGAATTAGAAGCTCAGAGGGTAATGGAAGAGGTGAACGCTGGGGTATGTGGACCGCATATGAATGGATTGAAATTGTCTTGCAAGATAGTGAGACATGGATTTTACTGGTCAACCATGGAAGCTGACTGCGTAAAGTGAGTGAAGCACTATCATGATTGCCAGGTACACGGCAACTTGAACCATCTACCACATACGGAATTGCACGGGCTGTCAGAACCATGGCCTTTCTTAGCATGGGGTATTGACATGATTGGAGAAATCAGGCCACATGCATCAAATGGACACCGCTTCATAGTAGTAGCGGTAGACTATTTTTCGAAGTGGGTGGAAACCGAGTCATTCCGAAATGTTACGGCGAAGCAGATGGCCAAGTTTATAGCCCGTAACATAGTATGTCGGTATGAAATGCCACATCACGTAGTGACGGACAATGGAGTCCAGTTTCAGGGAGAAACAAAAGTGATGTTGCAGAAGTACGGGATAAGGCATCACAAATCATCACCTTACAGGCCACAGGCTAATGGGGCAGTAGAGGCGGCCAACAAAACCATAAAGAAAATAGTAGTTAAAACGACATAAAGTTATAAAGATTGGACTGACAAACTACCGTATGCCGTGTGGGGGTACAGAACTTCTATGAGAACAGCAATATGAGCCACGACCTATTCTTTAGTTTATGGGATGGAGGCAGTGTTACGAGTGGAAATAGAGATACAGTCAATGCGGGTACCAGCGGAGGCAGAATTTCCTGAGCAGGAATGGGCCTCGCAGAGGTTTGAATAGCTAGCATTATTGGATAAGAAAATGATGAAGGCCTTGTACCATATGCAGCTATACCAGAAAATATTGGCCAGGACGTTCAACAAGAAGGTGCGTCCCACCAAGATCAGAGAAGGTGATTTAGTGCTCAAACAGTCGAGGCCACTGATGATGGACCCAAGGGGAATGTTCAGGCCCAATTGGGAAGGGCCTTACCTAGTCAAGAAGGTGATGGGGAATGGGGCAGTGAGACTGTTAGATTTGGAAGGGAACGAGTTCACCGAGCCCATCAACGTGGACAGGCTGAAACAATACTTTGCATAAAAAAAAGGAAAAGGCTCGTTGGGTTGAAAATCCGTAAAGGACAACACAAGTAAAATATAGAGCATGAGTGAGCAAGAAAGATGGCTAATTGTAAAAGCCGTGAGGAACAGTTAGCGACATGGGTGTCCTTGCAATGCAGTTCATTATTTCCTACATGTACTAAAAAGTAATGCAAACGTCTTTATTGAAACAAATTTCAAAATGTTCATAGATTGCATAAATCCCAGCTAACCGAGAAAGATTAGAGTCAAGTAATTACAAGTCACATCTTTTGTTTTTTAAATGCTGGACCAAGGTCAAGATATCTAGGAGAAAGACTCTGAGCTCCGGGAATGGAGAAGAACTCCGAGAATGGAGAGAAATATAGCAACCTCGGGAATGAGGACAAAGAACTCCGAGAATGGAGAACAACCTCAAGAATGAGGATAAGCAAGGGCCTCGAGAATGAGGTGTTGGATAATTATGACCCATAACATCACTATTTTTACAGAACATGGTGTTGTTGTACAAATTAACTATGTGACTGATGAGCGGAAAATATATCAATATTTACCACCCATTTAACTTAATATTTTGTTTAGTTTCTCGGGTTTGATGAATGTTTTGATGTGTTTTATTTTATTTTGCAGATAAAATAATATCAGGTCTCAATGAAATCATTTAGGATGAAATATAGGTCAAATAAGGGCAATTATTGGACTTGATATTTTAATTTTGGAGATTGGAAACTTGAAAGGGCGTTTTTGACGAAGTGCAGTTTTGGAAATTCCAGTTTTGTGCATCTTTCGTAATTTGGGCATAACTTTTTACTCCGATATCGGATTGCGCTGATTCAAGTTCCAGATTAAAAAAGACTCAAAGATCTACAGCTTTGAAAAACAAAATAATTTCGAATTCTATAGATTCCATGCCCGAACTTGATGAACCATCCAGAAGTGTGTTGTGTGTAATTATAAAGTCACTTTCAATCATTTTCAAAGAAAAAAATAAATTAATAAATAAATAATAAAAATTATCAAATCATCACCAAACATGATAAGAGATTAGTGGAGCAATTAATAATGGATTTGGTGGAGCAATTAGTGGAGAAATTAGTGGAGCAATTAATAATTGATTTGGTGGATGATTTGATGGAGGCAAAATTTTGCCTATAAATACCAAGCCATTTCATTTGTAAAATTCATACTTTCTTCTAAGGAATTCCTTAAGAATACTAAGAAGATTGTATCTTGTTTCTTTATTTACAGCTTTCAGTAATTAATTTCCGCTTTCACACTTTC
Organism: Zanthoxylum bungeanum; assembly: GCA_019454045.1. Taxonomy (NCBI): domain Eukaryota; kingdom Viridiplantae; phylum Streptophyta; class Magnoliopsida; order Sapindales; family Rutaceae; genus Zanthoxylum; species Zanthoxylum bungeanum. Next base: position 20,915 of record SKCR01048080.1, read on the forward strand.
TTTTCTTTACTTTTCAGTTTTTACTTTCTGTAATTTACTTTTACGCACAATACTTTTCTTTCTTTAATTTTCAGTTTTTACTTTTCAGTAATTTACTTTCAGCAATTTACTTTTCAGCAATTTACTTTTCAGCAATTTACTTTCAGCATTTACTTTTCAGCATTTAATTTTCAGTATTTAATTTCAGCATTTACTTTTCAGCAATTTACTTTTCAGTATTTAATTTTCAGTATTTTACTTTATGTCTTTTATTTTATTTAAATTTTTACTACCCGTAAATATGTGTCGTAACTATGCCAGTTATCTGGGGTTGTGATGAAATCCAATATCACCGGTTTATAAGGGGTTAAATTATAGTTTGGGTAATTTAAAGATTTATTTATTGAGTCTTAATCTTAATGCTTTTTCATTAACTGGTCATTAATAAAATTGAACTGGGAAACTTAAAATGAACTAGACATATGAATTTTAAGTTTAAGACCTTAGACTCAATAGTCCACGATCTTCCTTGAGGATAGATAACCCTTTAATAGATTTCTTTACAGGATAGACATATACCTGTCGGGCGGAGGTACCCATAATTGGAACTTAAACTTAATGAATCCAAATAATTTGGTTGACATAGACATATGGTTCAATTGGGTTAAACTGGGTATTTGTGTCTGACCATCGACAGAGGCTTACACATAATTTAGTGTTCCAGGTTAATAAATCAATATATTACCCAACTTTAAGATAACCACTTCATCTTTAAAATGATATTGGAAGAAATCACAACCCTAGATAGTTTTTAATATTGAATTTTCTTAAAACCTACTTTCGAATAATTTTATTTTTAAATTTAGAATCGTCACCATTTCAAATTAATCAAACAACCTGTTAGATACTAGTAATCATTTGACCTCATAAAATTAATAGATTAGATATTAAGTCCTCGTTGGATCGATATTTTTATACTACTTGAACGATACGTGCGCTTGCGTTATACGTGTGTGTTTACGCCGGTCAAGTTTTTGGCGCCATTGCCGAGGACTTATTTATCTTTCACTATTAGATGTGGGGTTAGATACATTACTTGTATCTAATTTCTTTTTACTTATTGTTTTTGTTTTCTTGTGTTTCAGGTTCTCAGAAACTTCATGAGACGAACCAGAAGCTTTGAACTCCGAGCGCTTGACCCAGAAATTGAAAGAACCATCAGACAGTTGAGAAGGGAAAGACGAGAAGGCCAAGAAGCTTTAGTCAACATGGAACCTGAACCGTTGGAGGTTGCACCACCGATTCCCATTCGAGACAGAACCATTCCGGTGGTTGACAGACTCATTTCCTGTATTGTACTTCCTCCCTTACCAGCAAATGCGTGTGACATCAAAACATGCATTCAGATGATTCAGCAGTCAGTTCAGATCGGGGGGAATGCAACTGAAGATCCTAATGCCCACATCAGTAACTTCCTGGAAGTTTGCGGCACTTTCAACTACAACAGAGCATCAGAAGAAGCAATGAGACTGCGAGTTTTTCCATATTCCTTGAAGGACAGAGCAAAAGCTTGGCTACATTCACTACCAGCAGGTTCCATCACAACTTGGAACACTTTAGCCACCAAATTCCTTGCAAAGTATTTTCCACCAGCCAGAACCGGAAAGCTGAGGAATGACATCACATCATTTGTACAACAAGATTCAGAATCCCTCTGCGAAGCTTGGGAAAGATTCAAAGATTTACTCCAGAAATGTCCTTACCATGAAATTCCAAAATGGCTTCAAGTCCAAACATTCTATAATGGACTTTCTGGAATAATGAGAAGCATAATCGATGCTGCTGCTGGAGGAGCTTTATGGAAAAAGGAGAAGATGAAGCCTGTGACCTAATCGAATAAATGGCCAACAACAATTCTTTATGGCCAACAGAAAGGAGCATGATCCAAAGAATTGCAGGAATTTATGAAGTTGGAGCCAACACAGCACTGAATTCCAAGCTGGATGTGATTTGCAAAAATCTGGAAACTCTTAACATAAAAGTTAATGGTGGATCCACAAGTTCACCATTTGGAGGAGCACCTGAGTCAAAATCTTTCAACCAACATAAGAAACGGTGAATTATGTCAATAATTTCAACAGATAGGGGAACAATCCATATTCCAACACCTATACAACCCAGGGTGGAGGAATCATCCCAATTTCGCATGGAGCAACAATTCAGGGCAAATGAACAATCCACCACCCGGATTCCAACAACAGAACAAAAGCCAAGAACAGGCAAATGAACCAGGAATAACAGAAGTGTTGACCCACTTGAAAAAGATATAAGCAAAACACGACTCTCAAGCAGCAAGATATGATGCTATGTTTCAATCCCAAGCAGCATTAATTCAAAGTCAACCAGCTTCTATTAAAGCACTGGAGAATCAAATTGGAAAACTGGCCAATGCTCAGAGTTACAGACTGCCAGGTACCCTTCCTAGCAACACAGAGCCAAATCCAAGGAACATGGGGAAGGAGCAATGTCATGCCATTATGTTAAAAAGCGGTACTGAAATCAACAAAGATGTTGGAATCAAGGCAACAAAAATTAAAGATTTTCCAAAAAAACAAAGCAACAGATGGAGGAAAAAGAAGCAAAGCAAAAAAAAACAGATCACTCCATCTCCACATTTTCCTCAGCGTCTTCAGAAGAATAAACTGGACAAGCAGTTTGCTCGATTCTTGGAGGTGTTCAAAAAGCTGCATATCAACATTCCATTTGCAGAAGTGTTGGAACAAATGCACAGCTATGCCAAACTCATGAAAGACATTCTTTCACGAAAGCGGAGATTGGGAGATTATGAGACAGTAGCATTATCAGAAGAATGCAGCGCCATCATTCAGAGAAAACTTCCTCCAAAGTTGAAAGATCCTGGCAGTTTCACTGTTCCTTACACCATAGGAGAACATGACTTCGGTAAGGCTCTGTGTGATTTAGGTGCTAGTGTTAACTTGATGCATTTTTCTATTTTCAGGAAACTGTAGATTGGAGAAACAATGCCCACTTCAGTCTCACTACAACTTGCTGATAGAATGCTCGTATTTCCAAGAGGCGTAGTTGAGGATGTGCTGGTCAAGGTTGACAAATTCATTTTCCCAGCAGATTTTATTGTCCTTGATATGGAGGAAGACGCAGACGTGCCAATCATCCTCGGGAGACCTTTCTTGGCTACAGGTCGAACCATTATTGATGTACAAAAAGGAGAACTAACCATGAGGGTACAAGACCAAGAAGTAACATTCAATGTTTTCAAAGCCATGAATTTCCCAGATGATGAAAAGAATGAGGAATGTTTCAGACTTGATGTGATACATAGTACCGTTCAGAACTCTGATGAAAGACAAATTTCTACTGACAAACTTAAAGCATGTCAATTACCTGTGGAGCCTGAAGATAAAGTGCACTACGTACTGAAGAAGCCTATTCTTGCACTACAAGCAACAGAAGAGAAAAAGTTCCACCAGCTCAACGAATTGGAGGAATTTCACATACAGCCTTTTGAGGATGCCAAATTGTACAAGGAAAAGGCAAGGAAAAGACATGATGAGAAGTTAGTGCGTATACAATTGGAACCTGGGCAGAAGGTACTGTTAAACAAATCAAGGGGGAAATTCTTCCCATGGAAGCCAAAATCACGGTGGTCAGGTCCATTTTTGATCACCAAGGTTTTACCAAACAGAACCGTTGAGATACATGATCCTGACTCCAACAAAACTTTCAAGGTTAAAAACAAGCATGTTAAGCACTACTGGGGAGAATCATTTGAGCGACAAAAAGAAAGTGTCACACTTTCAGATCTAGCCTAACGTTCGAGAAGTCACGTCTAGCCGACGACTTTAAACTTAGCGCTCGTAGGGAGGGAGGCAACCCATGCAATTTTTGTATATATTGTGATTTGGTGTGATTTAATTTTGTGTGTTTAGTTTTTGCAGATTAAGACATTTCAAGATGGAAGAAGCTCTCACAAATCTTCACAAGCAATTTCCTTCTCTCCCTCAAAAATCTCTTGATGAAAGTTTACAAAGCTCGCTTGGAACATATGAGATTACTGATGATTAAAGGTATTCCTACTGACATTCGTTGGTTAATTGAAGCACGGGTTCGATTGACAGATGAGTCTTCTGAGTCTTTTATTTCATATCTGCCTGGTTTTGGAAGAAGCACTTATACAAAGAAACGTAGAGCTAAGAAAATGAGTGTTTGTTACAAATGTGCACGCTGGAATTGCAATACTCGTTGTCGTTCTTTAGGAATGGTGTCTGATAATCGCGAAGACAAAATTAAATTCATTAGGGATGGCTTGAGTAAGGAGTCTTTAGATGATATATCTTCAACTCTTGAGACGCATCCTAGTGGATATGTTCACATAGCCATTCGCAAATTACATACACAATTCCAAAAAGAAAGACAACAATTAAGTCTTGGGAATCTGACTAAAAAAGACCATGTTTGCCAGTTTATAAGAAAATTTGATGGGAAGCTTGTCCCTGACGCATAGACGTCAATCAAGCGCCGTTACTTTTCTTGTAAATATTATATCTCTTTGTCTTTTCTTAATAATTGTGATTTGTTTTGTTGTTTTTCTTTTGTTTTTCTCCGACAGGATCCAGACTTTTTTGACTATCACGATATTATTTCACTACTAATCGTCCTCTAGAAGATACTTGTGCTATTTTTACTCACCCTTTTCAGGTACTATAAATTCAGCCTGTCATTGCACTTTTGAAGGCATCCAGAGTTGAGAAAGAAATACTTAAAAAAAAAATGGAAGCCACTTCAAGAAGACGAGTTGAAAACATATGTGTGTTTTGCGGTAGTAGTGTTGGTGTTAAGCCACAATACGTAGAAGCAGCACAAGAATTGGGTCGAGTATTAGCTGCAAGAAATATGCACTTAATATATGGCAGAGGCAATCTTGGACTTATAGGGATCATTTCAAAGGTTGTACAAGAAAGAGGCAGTCACGTTTTGGGAATCATTCCAAACCCTTGGCAGAGGTAAATCTTATTGAACCATCAAACAGAGAGGAACTGATTGTGCCAGGTATGTCTGAACGACTGGTAGAAATGATTAACCGTGCTGATGCTTTTATCGCTTTGCCAGGTGGCTTGGGCACATTGGAGGAAATTTTTATAATTCTATCTTGGGCGAACCTGACATACACCAGAAACCGCTTGGACTATTTTAACGTTGATGAATTTTATGATTTTATTTGTGTGTTTCTTGATGATACCCGGAGAAATGGGTTCGTGTCAAAATATGAAAGAATTCCTATATACTACTGCCAGAACTGCTCCGGATCTAATAGACCAACTTTTAGCCTATGAACCACAAGTTGACCCTATCCTTTCAAAGATAATTAGTCCGAGGACGATCGTGGTAAGAGGCGTCGTGTTAATTTGGATCTTAACCTTTAATTTCCTGTAGATTTTCAGCTAACCAGGTACGACCTTATTAACTCTCCTTTTACTGTTTAAGACATTGGGGACAATGTCTCATTTAGGTTTGGGGGAGGTAATTAGTTGATCACAGTACCTTGTTTTTAGTTTGTGTGTTCTTTTTATTTTTAGTCCAAAATTTTTGGAAAAATACAAAAAAATTTGAAAATTTTTCAAAAATTACAAAAATATTTTGTGTTTTTATTTTGACTAAAAGGGTGAAATTGGTCAAAGATAGCTGAGTAAGGAGTTTCCACTCTTGATACGTATCTCAAGCCTATTTTCGAAATAAGCAATTTTTGTTTATTTCATTTTAAATTATTTAATTTGTAAATTCTCCATAAAACAGACTAAAATGGATCTTCATATGTTCAGTTAGCAGATATTATCAACATACATAGAAACATACGGACATGAACTAAAATTGAAAAGTTTGTAATATTCAGTGCTCTAGTTTAATTGGAGTAAGCATCTCAAAATCAATGGAGTAAAAAAAAGATTAAAATCTGAGGTCCGAGTTATTAAGTCTGTAAGGGTGTTTTAACACCTAGTGCCATAAAACCAACTGGTTGGGAGTCACTGGCCCAAAGCTCCCTACATGGATCAAACATGCTGCAAAAATATATATATCTGAAGTCTGAGTAATTAAGTCCGTAGGGGTGTCTTAACACCTGGTGCCCTAAAGCCAACTGGTTTGGGAGTCACCGACCCAAAGCTCGCTACATAGACAGAAGATATTGTATATAAATAAATAAAAAAAAAATCAGAAAGATCAGAAAAATTATTCCATTGCTGCAAAAAGATGTGAATTCTGATAAAACTTTAGGACAAAAATATTACTCTCTTATCAACTACAATTGTGACTGTTGTGGGCAAAAATGAGTTGATTAATATTTTGTCGACTGTGTATATGGAGAATGGTAAAAATAATCGGAGAATTTACTTATTCGGTAATTTAGAATGAAACAAAACAACTATTGACTTGGAGTATAAGTTTCACCTGATTAGTCACTAACTTTTATATTCTCTTTTCTCTTGTCTTTTTGATTTTGTGTGAATTAGTTTTATTAACTTTTTACTTTTGTAAAACGTTTGTGGGTATCGTTGCTGTAAGCCCTCACGAGACTACAACTCGTCCACTAGGGACACCTATGGGTTTAAAGGCTTGTTGCATATGCTAAATGCAACTGTGATCCCTACGAAAGTGGCTTAGTTTAATTTTAATTGTTTCTTATATTTTATTTTATTGTTTTGCTCGAGGACTAGCAAAATGTTAGGTTTGGGGGTGTGATGAGCGGAAAATATATCAATATTTACCACCCCTTTAACTATTTTGTTTAGTTTCTCGGGTTTGATGAACGTTTTGATGTGTTTTATTTTATTTTGCAGATAAAATAATATCGGGTCTCAATGAAATCATTTAGGATGAAATATGGGTCAAATAAGGGCAATTATTGGACTTGATATTTTAATTTTGGAGATTGGAAACTTGAAAGGGCGTTTTTGACGAAGTGCAGTTTTGGAAATTCCAATTTTGTGCATCTTCGTATTTGGGGCATAACCTTTTACTCCGATATCGGATTGCGCTGATTCAAGTTCCAGATTAAAGAAGACTCAAATATCTACAGCTTTGAAAGACAAAATAATTTCGAATTCTGAAGATTTCATGCCCGAAATTGATGAACCATCAAAAGTGTGTTCTGTGTAATTATTAAAGTCACTTTCAATCATTTTCAAAGCAAAAAAAATAAATTAATAAATAAATAATAAAAATTATCAAATCATCACCAAACATGATAAAGATTAGTGGAGCAATTAATAATGGATTTGGTGGAGCAATTAGTGGAGTAATTAGTGGAGCAATTAATAATTGATTTGGTGTATGATTTGATGGAGGCAAAATTTTGCCTATAAATACCAAGCCATTTCATTTGTAAAATTCATACTTTCTTCTAAGGAATTCCTTAAGAATACTAAGAAGATTGTATCTTGTTTGTTTATTTACAGCTTTCAGTAATTAATTTCCGCTTTCGCACTTTCTTTTCTTTACTTTTCAGTTTTTACTTTCTGTAATTTACTTTTACGCAATAATACTTTTCTTTCTTTAATTTTCAGTTTTTACTTTTCAGTAATTTACTTTTCAGCAATTTACTTTTTAGCAATTTACTTTTCAGCAATTTACTTTTCAGCATTTACTTTTCAGCATTTAATTTTCAGTATTTAATTTCAGCATTTACTTTTCAGCAATTTACTTTTCAGTATTTAATTTTCAGTATTTTACTTTATGTCTTTTATTTTATTTAAATTTTTACTACCCATAAATATGTGTCGTAACTAAGCCAGTTATCTGGGGTTGTGATGAAATCCAATATCACCGTTTTTAAGGGGTTAAATTATAGTTTGGGTAATTTAAAGATTTATTTATTGACTATTAATCTTAATGCTTTTTCATTAGCTGCCATTAATAAAATTGAACTGGGAAACTTAAAATGAACTAGACATATGGATTTTAAGTTTAAGACCTTAGACTCAATAGTCCACGATCTTCATTGAGGATAGATAACCCTTTAATAGATTTCTTTACAGGATAGACATATACCTGTCGGGTGGGGGTAACCATAATTGGAACTTAAACTTAATGAATCCAAATAATTTTGTTGACATAGACATATGGTTCAATTGGGTTAAACTGGGTATTTGTGTCTGACCATCGACAGAGGCTTACACATAATTTAGTGTTCCAGGTTAATAAATCAATATATTACCCAACTTTAAGATAACCACTTCATCTTTAAAATGATAGTGGAAGAAATCACAACCCTAGATAGTTTTTAATATTGAATTTCTTAAAACCTACTTTCGAATAATTTTATTTTTAAATTTAGAATCGTCACCATTTCAAATTAATCAAACAACCTGTTACATACTAGTAATCATTTGACCTCATGAAATTAATAGATTAGATATTAAGTCCTCGTGGGATCGATATTTTTATACTACTTGAACGATACGTGCGCTTGCGTTATACGTGTGTGTTTACGCCGGTCAGTGACAAAGGAAATTTTTTCTTTTATCATTTGTAATTGGATTACCTGGATATATAAATGATAAAAGTCCATATGATTAGTACCGAATTAATAAGATATGAGACAATATTACTCCACTAAGGTTTAATCATAAAATATCTCTAGTCGTAGTATTATCGAGACTAGACATCGATAATGTGGAATATGCTAGTATTACACTTGTGCGCGTTATGGAAGCTTAACGACATAGTTCTCATATATTTGGGTATTTGATACTCATGCAAGTGTGATAAGAGGTTATGTTTACCGATGGTACGGAAACAGCTTCACTCTGGACAGACCCCTTGAATCACATTGGTAGTATGACTATGTGTCTATGGGAATCCGAATCAGGGTAGGTGTATATGGTCTTAACTTGAGACTTGCATCGCTAATACTTGCAACAATCAGTATACTTTGGTTTTGGTTGTCTGGGGCTTTAAAAGGTTCTGTGTACGCCTCTTCTGGGTATACTGAGAATCGTAGTGTATTGGGTGTGATGTCAAGATGGAAGTATCACTTCAGTCATATGGAGATGATGATCACGCATGGATACAGAACTGGTACTCTATAGTGCTATAGCCATCGGGAAAGTATGACTAGGTCATGACTTTCCGATCATAAAGAGACTAGTTGCTAGTGATCCGATATATGCTTCGTACGGGGCAGACACAACTCCAGCCCTAGGCCTAGCATGTGACATCCGATACTGGATCGTAATACGTAATACTATGTATACTACCCCTGATAAAGATCATGTATTCCGTAAAAGAATATTTCTGGAGAATTGGGTAGGCACGGTGCTTTGCTAGAAGCCAACCATGTCTTGTAAATCGGTAGGAAGATGGTACCGGGTACGCACATGTTCGGATAGTCCGATGACCGTATTTACTGCTAATATATCTAGGGATCTCTTGGGTCGCCTCCCAAAGATTCACCGATGACATTTGACTCGAACAAAATTAATCTGGGATTAATTAAGAGAGAAAATTAATCTGGGATTAATTGCGGCAAGAATTTATCTGGGATAAAATTCGACTAGAAGAGAGAACGCGATTAATTTGGAATTAATCGGCAAAGTAAATTTAATAGTTAAATTGGATTTTACTATTTAATTTATTTAATTGGGCTAAAATAATATATTAGATATATTAATTGAAATTGGATTTCAGTTCGGAATTAAATTGGTTTTTAATTCGAACGAACGAATTAATTTGGGATTAATTCGTAAGAGACTTCCGTAATAATTTTGCTAGGCATTATTATTTAATAAATTAGATATAATTATGTCACGACGAAAAAATTTGTTTAATCGGATTAAACGAACCCGGGCCCGAGCGAAGTTGCGTGTTGAATTAGCCGACTCAAATTTGGAATTTAAAAGTGGTGGGACCCACTTCACTTACATCATTTGTTGGACTAATGATGGAAGTTGTTGTTGGCAAATAAAAGCTTGAGTGAAAGGCTTGGATTGCTTGTAAAATACTCAAACCAAAAACAACACTCAACCTCATTATATAAACTAGTCAAACTTTGGAAGTTGTTAAGAGTTACTATTCACAGCAACTAAAATCTCTCTTCCTCTATTCCTTCTCTCTTTGCCGTGAACCATGTTCTTCATAGGGAAAAATTTGCTTCACAAAATTGATCAAAGCTAGCACTTTTGAGTTGAATCAAGGTGATAGGGAGACTCACCCAAGTGTTGGAAACACTAAAAGAGGGCTTGGAGCTTCATCTTCAAAGAAAAGTTTTCAAAATCATCCAAACCAATGTAAGTATTCCGAAACTTCCTTTGGTAAAATTCACACACGAATCACTCTTAGAGATCCTTGGCATGTTCTAGGAACACTAACAATGGTATCAGAGCGAGAGCTAAGTATGATTTGGATTCTAGGGTTAATAGACTTTAATTGGGATTTTGTGCTTGGAGCTTGATTTTGCCTAAATTGATGAGTTGGTTGAGTTTATATGATGTTGAATTGGATTTGTATATAATTGGATTTGTGATAAATTGATTAGATAAAAAATCCCTAAAATCCATGCTTGGCCGAGAATTACCCTAGGAACCTCATGGTTAATTTTTTGAAATTTACAATTGGATGTGTTGTTGGCATGATATGTATGATATATGTTGATTTAATTGGATTGAAATCAAATTGCATGACAAATTCCTTGCTAATGCTGTGAGCCTAGCATGTTGGAATGGATTGATTGTGCTTTAATTTGTGTTGGACATAAATTGAAATGTTAAGTATGATTAATTAAATTAATTGGTATTTTGGAAATATTAGATTAATTGATTAATTATACTAATTACACTTTAATTAGATTAATATGTAATTTGGAATGATATATAATTTAATTTGTTGTAATTGGCCTTAATGGGCTTGGTTGGGCCAAGTTTGGTTTAGGACAATTGAGGATCTGACACTAGCACGGTAGGCAAGCCGTTAGATCTAATTGGGCCCAAAACCATTTCCATAAAGTCAAAATATGACAATTGGGCATTTAATAATTTAATTGGGCCTAAATTGATTTTTGGCATAAGATGATTCCTAATGGGCCAAGGCATTTGGGTTTGATCCATAATGGCCAAAGCCTGTTGGGAAGCGGCCGCGAGTGCGCAGCGAAAAATTAAAAATTATGATGCCGCTATCCTTTTGCCCAAGACCCATTTATTTTGATTATTCTACAAGCCTAGACATGTTACTATATATTCTAAGCATAAAAACTCATAAAACATGCAAAGAACATAAACCTAAACATGCTAACTATCATAAGAACTCTAATTAAAATAAAGAAAGAAAAAGACTTACTTGAACCGAAGACTCCTCCAGTCCTCCCTCCAATCTACAAGCTTTTCTCGAACTCAGCAAGCTCTTCCACGTTCCAAAGAGCCACCCAAGTGTGTGGCCTCCAAAGGTGCACACACCAAAGCCAAAACTCAACGGCAAGACTACGCCTTGAGTGCACGCGTATTTTGCCTTTGGTGCAAGCCTAGGCAAATACCTCAAAACTTTTAACTTGAGATTCCTCTAGTCAATTAGACTTAATGATCCTCAAAATCAGTGGCTTACTCTTAAACTTTAGAGTTGCTCACTTATATAAACCCAAAATATGAAAGGTTTTGGTGTAAAAATTTGTAAAGAATTCTTTGGGTTTATATAGGTGCTCCAAAGACAACAAAATTAATTAAGAATTCGATGTGGGATAAATGCTAATTAAAACTTAGCCATTGGATCTTAATATAATGGTTTAATGAGATTATAAAACTGTAATAAGAGTTTGGGCCGAATTGGAATTCAAAACAATTAAAAAAAAAACGCAATTTATTTATTTATTTATTTATTTTCTTATTCATTTTTCCAATTCCTAAAGAGCCCCTATCGTCATTCACCAATCCCTAAGCCACTTTGGAACCTCATAAATGATCTATTCAATAATTAAACACATTGAACCATTTATGAACAATTCCTACAACAATCATATATGCTATTAAATTTGTAATGTGCACTGTTAACCATTGATTTCGACTTTGTTGTGTGTGACCTTTTGGGTTCCCCTCAAGTTGGACATGAAATGAATCGTGATAATTTAATCGAACATAAATTATCCTTCAATCAGATGGTCATTCGATTTCAATGACCAAGGTTGACATCTAGCAACATGCCAATGCCTTCAAATGAGAAGGAAATATATATACCCATTCTGTATGCGATTTACATATGATACGGTCCCTCACCTCACTGTATCCCATCGTTTGACCAATGGTATGGAAAATGTCTACCCATATAGTTAAAGGTATGATGTTGATAGTGTCATGAATCGTGCTAACCCAAGAATCTCACATGATTCTTCCGCTGCGGCCACAGTCTCAAGCACTGATCACACATATCAACCCGCGAACTGGAATACTACTCTTATAATAAAATATTATATGAGAGAGTGGCGATTCTCTGTTGTATCTTTACAAACTTCATGTGTTTCAACAAATGACCCAATCATACCCTTATGACCGGATCTTTTGAACCGGGGAAGGAGAATGTCAAAGTCATTTGATCCACACATAAGATTGTAAAGACCTCAAGTCTAAGGACTAATCATACAATCGATACATGAAAGTTCTCACAGACATATGGGATAAACACTGCATGTGAAAACTTTCGGCAGTCAGTTCGATGGACACGAGCAACTCATGCATCCATGTGATACACCAAGCTGATGGATCTCCACTAATAGCCTATGAGATCGGCTACCCCACTTAAGGGCGGATCATATCATCATGATAGTCTCTCCGCTTTGTGAACGCCTAGATTATTCACAAAACTATGACTAGGAACGTTTGAGAGTAATGATTCTCATAAGACGTGGAAGCCATCATCATATTACTCAAGGGCTTTATTACAGTGTTTGATGATTCATATAATTTATGTAAGACACGTATAATAAAGATTGCCATTTTATTAATTAATGAAAATATTACAAATACATGTACATATAGCCCATCCACAAGTTGGGTATAGGGCATATCCCTAACAATCTCCCACTTATACTATAGCCAACTGGTATGAATCTGGACACTATACTCTTGGGTGTGCCTATCATGCTTCTGTTGAGTCAGCCCTTTAGTTAGAGAATCTGCAAGATTATATTCTGTGGGTATTTTCTCTATAATAACTTCTTTTCTCTCCACAATCTCCCTGATGAGATGAAATCTCCTGAGTACATGCTTGGATTTCTGGTGGGACCTTGGTTCCTTTGATTGAGCAATGGCACCCATGTTGTTATAGTACATCGTGACGCCATTCTTTATTGCGGGAAGAACTTCCAGACTGCTACTTTAGCTGCCTCAGATGTTGCAATATACTCGACTTCAGTGGTGGAGTCTGCTGTAGTTGAGTGCTTTGAGCTTTTCCAACTTAGAGCTCCGTCATTCGTAGTAAATAGATATTTTGTTTGCGATCTACTGTCATCCCAATCAGTCTGAAAGCTCGCATCACAGTAACCAATGACCTTCATCTCAGAACAATCTCCGTATATCAAGAACACATCCTTAGTTCTTCTCATATATTTGAGGATTGTTTTGATAGCTGCCCAGTGTTGCTCACCAAGATTTGCCTGATACCTGCTCGTTATGCTAAGAGCATAAGAGACATCAGGTCTTGTACATAGCATGACGTACATGATCGATCCTATTGCTGAAGCATAAGGGATCCTGACATGAATCCATCAACTTAAGGAACAAATGACATGAATCCAAAAACTCAAGGAACATTAGATCCTTTGTAATTGCCAACAGGTCCAATCACACGCCAAAGAGCTAAGAAGATCATAGACGCAATGGCGGGGCTAGCGCAGAATGCCATGGTCGAGTGTGACAGACAACTCCGGGGCATATTGGCGTCACATGAGGGCTTCAATGGAGTGGGTCCAAAGCTATTTCACTTAACCCAAGTCATACCAGAGTAACGCACCAGCAATCTTGAAGCAGAGTATATTTTTAACGGATCAAGCCGATTCAAGCCCGACACTAAATATTCGGCCAGGCCAAGACAAGACTTATTGGACTTTATGACACATAATTATGCCTTTATACATGGAAGCCACGAATTTGGAGGACTTTTGGTGCAAGGAAACAACTTCAGACAAATTTGGAAAAGTTTTCCACATTTGTTGACTTTTATGATTTTGTGTTTTTACTTTAGACTTTTTTGGCAAAGTTATTTATTAAGTCTTTGTTTGTTATTGATTAAGTCTTTGTTTCTTTTGACTTTGTGTTTGTTATTAAATGTCTATTAAGGGCATGGCCATTTAATAGCCTTAGTTAGCAACTTAGGGTGTTTTGGTCATTTTGCACCCATTAGGGTTTCTTTCATTGTACTATTTAAACTCATTTCATCTTAATGAGAAACTAATCACCAAATTTTGAATTTCATCTTCATTTTGAAGTCTTGGCTATTGCCAAAATTTCTTAAGGGAGGGATTCCCCTTATCTCATGCAATCGACTTATCTAAGGCGTGGCAACCTTAGTGGCGTCTCCGTGCTAGCAGAACACTTCAAGGAATCATCTTAAGGGTTCTCAAAGATAAGTTCTTTGTGGCCTTGGAAGGGTTTTGTTCCTACAAAATCAAATTCACGGTTCTTGGGGTTCCATCCGTTGCGAGGGGTTTGCTTGGCCTAATCCTCTAAGTGAGTTCCGCGTCATTTGGTATCAGAGTCAGGTTCCAAGGTCTGATTTTTCTATCTTTACTTTGTGTTTTTTTGATTTAGTCTTTATTGTGTTTGTTGGTCATCAAGATACTTGTTCATCTTGTTTCTTAGTTTTTGTTGGATCTTGTTGTTTCTTGTTTATTTGTGATCAAAATAACATAAATAACATTCTGCCTTTGAGTGTTTTTGATTGATCATAAGTATTTCTGCATGTTCTAGTTTCGGTCTTTGAGTCAAAATTAGAGCTTTATTTTCTTTACTTAAATCAAGTGTTTATTTGTTAATTGTATGTTACTAGGACGTGTTCAACATTGTTATTAAGTTATTTGTGTTTAAAAAAGGAATCAGGTCAGATTTGAAAAAAAAAAGAATCAGGTCAGATTTGACTATGTGAGATTTTTTGACATATCTTGTCTTTCTATTGTGAATATGTGCAATTAGTGTTGTTTCCATAGGTATTATTCCTATCAACTTTGCAAAAAAAAAATCAGAATTGACATCATTCATCTTGGCTTTTGCGTGAACTTGCTTATTTGCATTCATGTGATCTTAGTGCAATCTTGTGAGTTTGAGTGAAAAGAAATAGTGTTTGAGTGCATTGGTGATGAAAGTGAGTGAATGAATGATGAAACAAATTGAAATGCATGAAGTTGATAATTGTCGTGAGTTATACATAGTGTACCTTTGCTGATTTGTGTTGTTAATGTTGAGGAATCAAGTGAAGTGAGGTTGAGTGCACCAAATTTGCACTAATTTTGTGTATATCCAAGCAAGTTTTACTTGCTACCTCTTGAAATATTGATATTTGCATTGTATTTCATTTACTTTGTATACACTTTTGAGTGTGAGAGGCAAAAGAAAGAAGTGAAAAGAGAAAATAGTAAAAAAAAAGGAGTAAGTGAGAAAAAACAGTAGAGAGTGATTACAAGATTGGCTAAGTGTCACATTGAGTGATTGCTTATTTGTTTGCGCATTTCGCTAACTCATTTTTTTTTCTTATTATGTGCTCTTTAGCTTAAGTTTCTTTGATTGAGTCTTCGTGATTACTATTCATTTTCGCATTATTCCATCTACCATATATACATTATTGGTTCTTGTTGTTTATGCTAGCTTGAAGATTACACATTGTTGTGAACTTTGGGTAAGCCATATTCACATCATATTGAGTGTAAACACGAGTGGAGTGATACATATTTGAGTGTAAACACGTGAGCTTGTGAGATTGTGAGGTTGTGAGGATATCTAATTATTTTCACATATTGTTACTTCTAATCTGTTTGTTGAAGCTTTGAGATGGCAGGTACTAGTTTGACAGTGGATGAGAACTTAAGGCTTTAGAAAGGAAATTCATAGATATGATGGAAAACATAAATGCTGCTTTTGATAAGTTATCCAGGGAAGTAGAGAGTAATCGAACAGGCAGTGTTCCCAGACCACCACCTCGACATATACCACCACATCAGAATGTGGCACCACGACGGGTACCACTAGATGAAGAAGAAGCTGAAAATGAGTTTGATGATTCTGATGATCTTAATGATGTGGAGGAGAGATTTCAGCCAGGGCCTGATAGGAGGCCTAATATGAGGTTTGATAGGAGGAATGATAGGAGGGATAAGTGGTTTGATGGTAGAGGTGCATTTGATGACAGACGTGAGGATTATGACAGGAGATGTTACGGTAGACATGGTGATGTTGATGGTGATTTGAGCAGCATCAAGATCAAAATAACAAACTTCTGAGGCAAGAATGATCTAGAAGCATATTTAGAGTGGGAGAAGAAAATAGAATTGATTTTCAATTGTCATCATTACTCAGATGAGAAGAAGATCAATCTAGCAGTCATGGAATTCACAGATTATGCTATGATTTGGTGGGATCAGATTGTCACCAACCGAATGAGGAATTATGAGAGGCCAATTCAGACATGGGAAGAACTTCGAGGTCTTATTAGGAAACGATTTATACCCAGCCATTACTACCGAAAGTTGTATCAGAAACTACAATATTTGTATCAGGGGACCAAAAGTGTAGAGGATTATTACACTGAGATGGAGGTTGCCATGATCAAGGCGAATGTAGTGGAGGATGTAGAGGCTACTATGGCACGGTTTTTAGGGGGCTTGAACAGAGAGATTACCAACATGGTGGAGTTGCATCATTATGTTGATTTGGAGGATATGATTCACATGGCTGTCAAGGTAGAAAGGCAACTCAAGAAGAAGTCTACATCCAGATTTGGTACTCAGACTACTTCTACATGGAAGTGGAAATGGGTTCATAATGATCGACGAGATGGAGGCTTTAACAAGCCAAGGGCTGAACCTGGTGCCAAGGGTAAAGAATTTGCAGAACCAAGCAAGGCTAGAACGAAACCCGAAGGTAGAACACCAAAGACAAAAGACATCAAGTGTTTCAATTGTTTGGGCATGTGACACTATTATTCACATTGCCCCAACAGGCGTACCTTAGTGATTGATAAGAAGAATGGTGAAGTACATTCTACTGACAGTGAGGTTGAGGTTGATGATGATGAGTGACACACTCGAAAAGTGGTCTTTTACTCCCAAGTATAAGAGTGTCGAAGTAATAAATAACCCGGTGAGTCCGGGGTCGATCCACAGAGAAGAGATTTAGTAAAATAGAATAATGACCAGTGCAGGAATGAAAAGTTTGCTTTGTTGAAGTAGTTGGAGGATTTTAGGTTGGAATACAATAATAGAAAGAAATGCTGGAGTTTTGGATCCACTTTTAGTCTTTTAAATATTTAGAAATCTCGCTTTATCATAATTTATAAATTGCCTTTATTACCACTTAATTTATTACAAGAATTAATTATATGCCATATAAAGAACCAGCCATAAAGGCGGTAATCATTTCTGTCAATAATTAGTCCTACCAAGGTACTAAGCATGCCAAAAATATAAAACCAGCCATAAAGGCGGTGATACCGTTTGTCTATAACAAGTCCTACCAAGGTACTTAATTATGCCAAAATCGTATAAAACCAGCCATATAGGTGGTGGAAAGATAAAACCAGCCATAAATGTGGTATAAAGATAAAACCAGCCATAAAGGCGGTATAAAGATTGTCAATAATTAATCTAGATTTAAATCAAGTTTTAATCATTAGATTTCAATTTATTTATTATAATAAAAGCGAGTTTAATCTATGTTCTCATTATAAAAGCTTCACCCTTACTCCAGCAGAAAAGAAATTAGCTACTCATTTTGTAATAAAACATATTCGTACTTTTATTATTGAAAGAAAAAGACATTACAAAAAGCTTTAAGTAAATAAACAAACAAGACACTCTCTCTCCAAGAATTACAGAGGAATCAGGAAAGAAAGTATGAAAATTTCTAATGCCGGATGCTCCTTTTTATAGGCAAATTCGCCGCCCAGACCAGCGAATGCATGTTGTGGACACGTGTCAAAGAATGGTGAAGCCACGTGTCACGACGTGCTTGCAGATTTTACGACATGCTTGCCGATTTTACGACGTGCTTGCAAATTTTACGACATGCTTGCCGATTATTTTTTTCATGTCTGATTTGTCCCGTCGAGCTTCCGAGCAGTATTTTTCCTGACAAAAACATAAAATAACACAGTAAAAGCACTCAAAGCATAACTTTAAAATATTTACACAAATGTGTCAATTTAAGGGGATTAGTGAAACTATAAGTGTAAAATGATTAACTTATCGTCTAATAAATATGCACTTTTCTGTATTCATCACACCCCCAACCAGCTTATTACTAGTCCCTAGTAATTCAAGCGGAAGAAAAATTCTTATCTAAGTCAACAATTGTTTTTTTTTTTTTCTGAATGATCAAATAAATGACTTCTCATGTACTTTTTTTTACCATTCTTCAATATACTCATAAAACAAGGTATTAATCAATATATTGTGCCCACAATATCACAGTATTTATTGAAAAGAGAGTAATATTTTTGTCCTAAGATTATATTAGAGTTTTACATTTTTTTGGCAGTGAAAGTTTATTTATAAACATATTTCAATCCATGTATCGAACTTTAGGCCAGTGACTCCCAAACCAGTTGGTTTTAGGGCACTAGGTGTTAAGACACCCCTACGGGCTTAATTGCTCGGATCTCAGATAAACAGTGTCTAAAATATATCTTCAATCCATATATCGATCTTTGGGCCAGTGACTCCCAAACCAGTTGGTTTTAGGGCACTAGGTGTTAAGACACCCCTACGGGCTTAATTGCTCGGATCTCAGATAAACAGTGTCTGATTTCCTTAAGCTTTCTTTTTAACCCTTGTAACGAGCTTTGGGCCAGTAATTCCCAGACCAGTTGGTCTTAGGGTACTAAGTGTTAAAACACCCATTCGAACTTAATTGCTCGGGTTAGAAAGGCTACGAAACGAACTTTATTCAAACTTCTCTTCTTTTTTTTTTTTCTTTTTTTTCTTTTTTGCAAAATAAGAATTTCACTGCTTTTAGGTGTTACCTCCAACAAATTAGAGAACTGAATATTACAAAATTTTCACTTACCACCCATGGTCATATGTTACCATATTGTTGATAATATCAGCCAGACGAGCATATAAAGATCAAATTTAATCAATGTTATGGAGAATTCACAAATTTAAATGATTCAAAAAAGAAAGGAACGATAAATAACTTGTTACGAATTATATTGAGATGCGTCTCAGGAGTGAAAACTCCTTACACAGCCACCTCTGAACAACAATTCCACTTGGTTTAGAAAACAAATTTTTTGTTAGTTTGTGTGTATATATATGGATATATATTTTTACACACAAAATAACAACACGGTAAAAACTAACATCAATGAAACATACATAAACATGAAAATTATTTATTTCCTAAACTATTATCTCCCCCCAACCAAAACGAGACATTGTCCCCAATGTTTAAAGAAAGAAAGAGTTTAGAAGATATCACATGGTAATTGTGAAATTGACAGTCATAACTAAAGATTACAGATTAAGGTCCATGTTTACTTTGCGCTTTTTGCCACGATCGTTACCAGACCAGTTCAACTTGGAAAAAATAGGGTCCATTTTTGGTTCATAAGCTAAAAGTTGGTCAATTAAATCATCAGTTGTTCGTGCAGTTAGGAAGATATCTCTTACCGGTTTTGAAATAAACCCATTTCTTTTAGCATTTTCAAGAAATACAAAAAGAAAATCAAAAAATCCATTAACATTAAATAGCCCAATAGGTTTTTTGTGAATATTCAAGTTTGCCCATGACGCAACAGTGAATATTTCTTCCAACGTTCCGAGCCCACCTGGTAAAGCAATGAAAGCATCAGCATGATTGATCATTT
>SKCR01048081.1:0-40798 GCA_019454045.1 Zanthoxylum bungeanum
GGTAACTGCTCATGCAGTCTACCACAGTGAAGTCTGTCATGATCGTCCGGGTCCGGGGATGTGTCCCGACAGTTATTGCCAAATGTATTCTTCCTAGTGGGATAACGGGGCTGCTCCTCCGAAACCGTATAAGGGAGTGAGTATATCGTTGGTAAGGGTTGCATATTCTACCCCTAGGTTGTCCAGCGCTTCTCCGGAAATTATGTCAACTGCGCTCCCGGGGTCCACTAGGATTCTGTCTACTTCCGACCCGCTGATGACTGCCCTGATTATCAATGCATCGTCATGAGGGAAACTACTCCTCGGGTATCCTCATCAGTGAACATTATTGGTACCGACCGGCCTCCGGTTGCCTTGTGCCCTGCTCTGTTTCTAAGACATCTGGTCCTCGGGTTGCTGCTGTAATCTTTCCTTGACCGGTCAGAGTTTCCGGCCAGTGTTCTTCCTCCTGCGATGATATTGATTTGGCGACCACGTGCTCTTTGTCTGGCCGTCATGATCTCGTGGTCAATGTATTTTTTGAGATACCCGTTTCGTGCTAGATCCTCCATTTGCTCTCGCAGATCTTTACATCCGTCTGTTGCATGTCCTTTGGAGTTGTGGTGTACACAATAAGCCTTTTGGTTTCTTTTGTCCGGGGGGAATCTCCTTTGGTCGGGTTCCACTAAGAGGCCTTTCCCCTGGATCTCCATGACAATTTGTCATAGTGGCTTCTTTAGGGGAATGTATGCATCTTCCTCGACCACATGGTTTACTTGGGTTGAATTCTTTGTGTTTCGGGGATGGTCTTCTGGATTTTCTTTCTGTTCGGCGGGGGGCACCCTCCCTTGCGGTTCTTTCTCTGATAGTGTTCCCCTTTCGGGATACTTTTTCTTCGTTCTCTAACAAAACGAATTTTCGGGCTACCTCCAGAGCGGTGGCGTAGTCGGGGTGTCTTGGATCCTTAGATGGGTCCATAGCCTTCCGACCTTCAAGGCTCCCTTTAAGCTTTCCAGGGCCTCGGGGGATTCATACCCTCCGACCTCGAGTACCATATTATGGTATCTTTCAATAAATATCTTCAGAGGTTCATCTTCCCCTTGCTTCATAAGTCTTAATTCTCCAATCGTCTTTTTGGGGACGCAAGCCCCTTTGAAGTGTCGAATGAATGACTTCTTAAGTTGTGCGAAGTCTCTAATGCTCCCCGGAGCCAGGCTTCTGTACCATAGGATGGCGGGTCCACTTAAAGTTAGGGGGAATACTTTGCAGATGGCATCTCCTACCACTCCCTGGACTTCCATCAACAAGACAAAGCTTTCGATGTGTGATTTCGGGTCAGAGTGGCCTTTGTAGGGTGTCATGGTCGGCATGCTGATCGCTTTGGGAATCTTGCCGACCTTATTCTTTCCGCGAGGGGAGATTCATCTTTGCCGTCCTGGACATCCCCTCTGTTTGTATTGGGATATACTCCTCATTTGATCAGCTCCTCCCGTAACCAAGATTTCATGTTGCTATCTTTGGTTCCGCTCCGCCTCCTGCGGTCTCCTTTCTTTCTGTTATCCCGGGGGTGGTGTTTCTCGAGGTCGGTATCTTCTCGTACTTCTTCGTCATATTCTTCCTCCTTTCACCGGGTGTTGCGAAGGCTACCATAGGAGGGGTCTGGTGACGATTTGTCACTCTCTTCCTCCTATGTGTCCTCGGTCTGGGAATCTCCCTGAACCACTACAGATCTTAGCTTGTAAGGATCTCTCCTCCGGTGCCTGTCCTCCCCACTTATATCGATAATTCTCTTTCCTTCTGCTATGTCTTTCTTTCGTCGGCTAATCCCGGCCTCGAATTTTCCCGTGTGCTCCTTTTATCCTTTCCAAACGGTCTACTATGGTTTTTAGCAGAGTTCGGCTTTCCTCCTTTTCCTTCCTAAGGTTCTCCTCAATCTTCTCCATCCAATCTGCAGCCGAGCTCCCTGATGGTTGGTGGCTTCCGTCTTCCGTCATCGTCTCACTACGCGAGTTGCTTTTTGTTGGGCTCCCCACAGACGGCGCCAATTGTTGATGGCTGATTTAGTCTCAGGGTAATATTGGAATATCACTCCCGAGAAAATCCTCCCTCAATAGTGAATTTGTTTGGTTATGGGGGACCAAAGGCAAATTTAGCGAAAAAACAAGATAACACACCAAACAACAAAGGGGATTTAACGTGGTTTGGTGGATTTGGATCCGACCTACGTCCACGGACACAAAAGGGATGGTACTTTTATTGCTCAAACACTCTTCTCAAATCTCTACAAGTCAGAGCTTGAAGACTCAGATCACTCGTTTTTGTTGGTGATCTTATGATTTTTTTTAGGATCCATTTTACACATACTATGCTCTCCTATTTATAGTAATACAGAAATCAGACTCCTATTGTATGAGAAATCCTATTTGAACTTAGTCTCTCTTCTTGCAAGGATTCCCAGCCTGATGCTCCCTTCTCTTTTCTTCTTCCTTTCGTTTCGATTCTGACTCCATCTCCTTGTATAAGTAGGATAACTCGCTTATCTTATCCGTTAGAATAGAGTGTCGTCATCTTTAACGCGTCTCGCCGTCTGGTCGGTTTTTATGTGGTCGGTCATGACAGTCTTTTATGCTGAGAGTGTTCCTACCGACCTTAAAGTGCTCGATCATACGAACCAAAGTGGTCGGTCTTCACATGTTGTGGTCGGGTCGGTTTCTGATGATCTCAACCAGCCAGGAATTTACCCTTCTGTACTCGTCGTGCTGTCTTAAATGTTATAGTGCCTGAAAACACCATCAACAGTTTGTATTTGGCCGAATTTTCCCTTGATTAATAGTTAGAATTTGCTTTGATTTGAGTTAAATTAAATGGTTATTCTGTAGGAAATGATTTCTCGCTTGGCGGAAGTGTGTTAGGCATCGGGATCGACCTTAAAAAAATTTCAACTCTTCCCTCTTCATTGCTGAATCTGTCAAGCACCTTTAGCAACTGTTTTATGTTATTTTATGAACAGTAACAATTAATGTTCATGCTACAGTACTCACGGGGTCACTATTCACAGCTACAGTACACACAGTTACTGTTCACTAATGTAGTCTCGTAATTACTATTCACTGCTACAGTACCACAAAATTATGTTCACTATGCTAAATCCTCTAAAACAGTTATGAGTATTTTTTTCCGCGAAACAGCCCAAAGATAACCCCGAATCAGCCTCGAAAAAGAATGAGAAGATGGTTTCGTCAACACCACTCGGCCTCCTGTACTATTCTCGTTATTAACAAATTAAAGTGTGGGCTTCACTCACAATCTTTAATCTCTAAAATCTTTAGAGAAAAATATCACACTATTTTTTTCTTTCTTTCAACACTTGAGAGAAAATAAGATGAACAAGGTGGTTAGGTAATTTTTAACAATGAGATTAGATCACGAAGCAAAACAACGTTTTCTTTTATATGCTAGAGTTTAGATTAACATAATTGTAATTGAAATTACCATTATATCCCTAACCCTTGGGCATTTTTGGCCAAATTTTTCAAATTTTGTAACAACAAAATTCATGGTTAAATTTCTTCATAATGAAGATATTAAACCTCTACCTTAATACACATTTTGTAACTCATTTTGAAATAATGTGTATTAATATCAAATATTAATACACATTTTAATTTAAAATAATAATATTAAATTATCATATAATATTTACAAAATATAAATATATATGATTATCTCATAATCATTAAATAATAATTTCAATTATTAATCACATTAATAATTTTAATATAATCTATTATTCTGCATGTGAGTTCATAATTGGACTATCCAATTATGAAATGATTTGCTATAGTATATCGAGGACCAAATGGACCTGAAGCTCCGAGCTCCAATAATCAGAAAATATCAATTAAAACTCTTTATTCAAATATTATGAATTATTAACTTTAGGTTATTCCACTAAAAACGTAAAGCTGCACTCATGTTACCACATATATATTTAATACCGAAACTCATCGGCGTCCATCAATATAATCATTGCTTACAGATTGACCATCCACAAGTATCTCATAATTTGAATCGAGTCATAATGTCCGTTATAACCCTCTAATTATTTTGTGCCATAAGTACCATTGATTCTCTAATAAATGATTTATTCATAACTATTATGAATATTAATCTTTTTATTCCTAATAGAAAGACTTGAGCGCTCTAACCGTTCAAGTATCGAATCAACCCTTAAGGAAGATATTCATCTACTTCTCGCAAGAAAGAGTGGATTTCATATCTATGTAAAACGTCCACAGCCACACACCAAACCATGTCCCCAAAGTATGTAGCTATTGGTCAGGATTTCTTCACCAACCTCACCTTAGTAAATCAAAGGACATAGCCTTCCATACAGAAGTTCGTAATACACTTAGGATCCAGATCAACCCATTTTTGAACATTTATTAGACTAAAATGAATTTATTTGTTTAACAGATATTAAAAAAAATTCATTTCTGTCTTGGTCCAGTCCTATATGATCGCATCATATAAGGTGCCTTCATTCCAATGTCACCACATGAACGAACCCGGATCAAAGTCGTCATACAGTATGGAATAGACCGCAGCTGTAGATAAACCACAAACAAAGTGTTCATCTTTGTTTGCTCTCTACGGACTATTTAAGATTAACTAATTTCAAACTTAAATCCTCTTGTGTATAACACTTATACACTAAGTCTGAAAGTAAATTTAGTATCCAAGAGCATGTTGGGGTTTTTGGTGCGGGCGCAGCGGAAGCGCGCGATTTGGGCGAAATCGTAACTTTAAAACTTTTAAAGTTACCAAATAAATTATTCATTATCCAATATGAATAATTCATTCATATTTAACCTAAAAATATTTATTCGATATCAAATAACGATATAAATAGGTTAGAAATATCGCAAAACTTTTACGAAAATGTTTTTCTGCAAAATGGCATAAAATATGTTTTTGTCCGAACCGACCAACCAACTCACATGAGGGCTGCCCAGGTCAGCTCCAATAGTGCTTAGACAGTTCATGGGCTACCCAAACAGTAACCAATTCACTGTTTGGACAGCGGACACCTGGTAAGCACGAAACTCACCCGATAACCCCATTTTTCACCGTTTTCACATATTTCAACACCGAAATAATTTCCGGCAATTATTCTAATGCCCAAAACACATCCAATACATTTATATAACATACTTTGCATCACCAAAATCATAGAGTTTCCAGATCTGATTTGGTAAATAAAAATATCATTTTTCATGCTTTAAATCCAATTTTCTCAACATTAATCATATCAACATTAACACCAACCAAAGCCACCACCTATGAAGAACTCAAGAACAATTCTAGGAGTTACAAGAGTGGTCATAACACTCTAGAATGACAACAAGTCATCAAATGATAAAATTGAACTAATATTACAATAATATCATTCAATATAACTTCACAAATGCATCTAGCCTCCAAATCCATCATCTAAATCAAAAAGCCCCAAAATATAAGAAAGGAAGAAAACCTAGAACTATTCTAGATGTTCAAGAACATGAAATAAGTTTTCTAAGTTTAAGATTATTGAAGATTACCTTGAAATCTTCTAATTTCCTTAAACTTCTTTCTTGATTTCTTCAATTTCTTCCTTGTTTCATCAAATAAAATTTGAGAGCTTTTTATCTTTGAGATTTCGTCCATGGGAGCTTCATTGAATTAGAAAATAAAATTTTCACACTTAAAAAAGAAGCATAACCGACTTTGGAGTAAGAGGGAAGGGCATTTTGGTCATTTGATCATTTTTAATCTAATTAATTAATAATAAGCTTTTAAGTTGACAAATCCAATTTGTAAACTTTAAGCTTAATAAAATCATGCCACATGTAACCAATAATAATCAAACATATTGTATAACAATGATGTAATATTGGAATAATTTAATTATCTAGATATTTAACATTTAAACATCTAAATAATTAATTAATGCGATTATTATTATATATGTATTTTTATTTACATTAAATAACAAATTTATATATTAATAGCATGTGTCAAAGTCTCATTTGACAATTAATTAATATGTATCAAATCAAATTTTTTATCAAAAATAAATACACATTAATTATTAATTGACCAAAATGCCCATAATGCATGTATTTTCGTTTAACCGATTAAACGATTCGAATTAACTCATTTAATCCGGTGAAGTATTATGAATAATCTGTATTATTCATAACGCGTTGTCCAAGTGCTCAACGAGTACACTTCATATTGTGAGACTCTCTAAGTTTAGGTTTATCCGTCACGAAATCCAATTTCGTGTCCATAATTCACCCACTCATAAATTATAATGACCACAAATAATCTTTCTAAACTATGCAAGTTGAGGTCATTGCACACATATAATCCCTCCATCACAGGCTATCGATATTATACCGGGGATATAGATAAGAACGTCAAATCCTTAAGGTATAATATAATCAACTTTTAAATTTACGATCTCTAATTAACACTCGAAACTCACTTCCGAAGTATACCACGACCATGGATTTACTAGATCGTAAATACGTACATGATACCTATGCCCTGTACACAGGACTGATGAATTCTATCTGATACTCACAGGATATCATGAGCATCAGTCTACACCCAACGAACAGGCGGATGTCTGATCTAAATAGATCGGTGACGTGACTACCATCGAAGTGTGGAGGATAACTCATATATCCACAATGGTATCTCAAGTTGAAGGACTACTATGCTACTCAACTCGAGAAGATTCCTATTGACGTTGGTGTACCATCTATTAGGAAATTTTCGATGAGTCGTTCAGTGTTTATTAAATAAACACGTACATGTCTATACGAGTCTCCCGAGACTCATGGTTCATTGGGATAAACCATCAGACCAAGTAACGATATACGACATGTACTGATCTCAGCGGACTTTACTAACCGACCCGTGTCAGTAAATCTTGACCAGGAACTTTATTTGATAATATACTTCTACTGGTGACACTTCCCAATGTCAATTACAAACTACTTTGTAACTGTGCACAAAATATATTATTGGGTCTTTGTCTAATATATATATATATATATATATATATATCACTAAATCATATAGTTTCAATCTAATCGTAATTAGATCAAATATGTATATAAAAGCAAGAATAACTACAAAAAATACGTAATATAAAGGAAAAATGAATTGTTCGTATTCATGAATTGGACATCAATATGATCCGAATTGGCACTCCGAGCACCAACCTTAACATAGCATACATGATGATTTATGATATGCAACTTTAAAATCAACAATCTAATAAATGAATAATTGTATCGTTTATTACTTAAAATAAAATCATGTTTACATATTTCATTATGCTTTAGGACATATATCCCAACAATCTCCCACTTGCACTAGAGAAAATGAGATATATCGCATAATCATAGACCCTCTAGGTGACCTTTAAACACTTTAGCCATCAAGGTATTTGTAAACAGATCGGTCAAATTCTCTGCAGTACGCTATCTGTAACATCTCTCTAAAGAGATGATATTTCCTCTCTATATGCTTCCATCTCTTGTGGCTTTTTGGTTATTTAGAATTTACCATCGCACCATAATTATTTGCAATAAAATGTGAGTATTTTATCCATGTCTGGAACAACTTCCAGACCTCCAAAGAATTTATGGAGCCATACTTCTTCCTTAGCTACTTCACAAACTGCTACATACTCAGCCTCCATGGCGGAGTCTGCAATGCAAGAATACATTATACTCCTCCATACTATGGCTCTACCAACTAGGGTGAATACTGATTCAGATGTTGATTTCCCATAATCTACAATAGGGCGAGCAAAATCGGTTTCGGTTCTGATTCCGCATGGAACCGGAACCTACCCGGAAAAAATCGGTTCCTAACTAAGTGGAACCAAAACCTACCCAATTAAATAGGGTACCCTATTATTCGGTTCCAATTCGGTTCCGGTCCGATTCCGAATTACCATATTTATAAAAGCCAAGGCAGTATAAAAGCCAAATCCAAAAACATAATTGTTACTTGTTAGACAGTAGAAATAGGCCATTATTATTGATCCACTCTATCTGGTTTCCTTCAAACCCAGTATATATCTTGCCAATATATTGAGAACCAGCAGTGCAGGTTTTGAGCAAAAGAAGAAAACAAAAACACAAGGCCCTACTGTATTCAAACAACCCCATAATTTATTGAACTGCAAAATGGGAACCAATATTGCCAAATAAACACCACAGAATGTTTTAGGAGCTTACTTCAATTTACAACACAGTTCTATATGGTATATGCATATAGACAGAATGTTTTAGGAGCTTACTTCAATTTACAACATAATTCTTTTAATTCGGTTCCGGTTCCTTCTATTTGGAACAGGAATCGGAATCGGACCGGATCGGTTACAACCGATTCCGATTCCAAACCCAGAAAATTGGTCTGGTTCCAACCGGTTCTGGGTAGAACCGAAACCGGTGCTCACCCTTAATCTACATTCGTCTGATAATCAGAATCTTTATATCCTCTAATGATCATATCCTCACCAGAATACAGAAGCAGAAAGTTTCTCATTCTCTTAATATACTTGAGAATGTTTTTCACGGCTACCCAATGATCTAATCCTAGGTAAGTCTGAAACCTACTGACTACTCCCACTGCAAAGCAGATGTCCAGTCTTGTGCATACATAAGACTATCAACTACTGAGACATATGAAGTTGTAGGCACTGCATTTTTGCATATAAGTCCCTATGATGAGTCTCATTTGGAGGCACTACCTTTTAAGTCACGGAAGTCACGAGAAACGGACGTCGGAAGGGGAAATTCAGAATAAACAAGGTTAACTGTTTTCGTTCGTGCTGCGTTCGTTAATTCGTTCGAACGTCAAACAGATTGCGGGCGTCCGTGCCGCGTTTGAGG
The DNA here is from genome assembly GCA_019454045.1 of Zanthoxylum bungeanum. Classification (NCBI taxonomy): domain Eukaryota; kingdom Viridiplantae; phylum Streptophyta; class Magnoliopsida; order Sapindales; family Rutaceae; genus Zanthoxylum; species Zanthoxylum bungeanum. The sequence continues at coordinate 8,937 of SKCR01048081.1, forward strand.
AGGCGTTCGAACGGTGTCGGTAATTCTGGTTTTGCTGCAAGCCTCACACCCAAGCCCAATTAACCCACCAAAGCCCATAAAACACATCCCAATTAATAAAATACATTTAAAACACATGGTGAAATCAAAACAAATCTAAAAATCACATACCAAATTAAAAAAGATGCCATGCCTAATTAAAATCAATCAACCAATTATATTCTCAATCAAATATATATTATTCCTAACGTAAAATATTGTATTCCGAAACCAAGCCAATCAAATATTCAACCTTCCTAATCTAAACCAAATCAAATCCCTTGCTTTCCTTGTCCAACACCAAATCAAATCCTCTCTTTAATGCCAAATCCCTTCCTTGTGAGACAATGTGAAACCCTAGCCCTTCTCTATATAAACAACACTAAACCAAAGCCATTCGGCTCTCTCTCTCTCCAATCTCTCTAGCCCACGCCCAAGACCTCTCCACTCTCTCACATTGCACGAAGATAACAAGAAAAATACAAGCAAAGAACCTCTCCTAAGTCACCGCATTCATCAAGAAAATAACAAGAAAAAGTTCTCTTCATCTTCACTCTCCCATTGCCGAAATCATACCCTAATATAGCAGCCCCTTTAACACTAAAACAGTAGCCAAATCACGCCCAAACCACCCCCTATACAGTAGCCAAACCACCACCCAACACATCAGCCATACAACCAAAATTAAGCATCAAAACAGCCCTTCCATGCACGCAAAACAGCCCTAAAAAACAGCAGCTCATTCACCGAATTTCAGCCCTTCAAACAGCCCCCAAAATACCCAAAGCAGTCACCGAAAAAAACCTTAAAAGCAGTAACATAAAAAACAACAACCCAAACCCCCCTAAAAAACGCAAAAACAGTCCACTAATAGACCTGAAACAGTGAGCAGAATACAGGGAAAACATGAGCAAATCGGAGTCAAAAGCAGCAGCAAAAGACGGAGAACGACGACTCCAAATAGTGAGACAACGAACAAGAGCAGTGAACCAGTGAACCGGAAGAGTTGCAGAGCATCCACCCTTCCGACGATCGTGTGCCGTACATCCGAGAGGTGATTTAAAAGGTTAGACTTGAGGGTACTTTTCACACTCATCTTTATTTGATTTTTGTTATTTATCTTGATTGTATTTTAATTATTTGTTGAATCTTGTTTGTGTATGATGTGTGTTGTGGGTATTGGATGAATGGAAAAGTGTCGTCTCTTGTGGTATATAGAATGGAAACCCGGACATAAATTTCATAGCCGATTCCGAATGGATGGTAGTATGATCTGTACTCGGGATACAACTCCACGTACCACTTGAGTAAACGACACATTCTTTTGTTTTATGTTGCTTCGGTTTATTTATTTTTTCGTTATTTGAATTCTGCATGTTGCTTATTTATGCATGATTCAATCGAGCGCATGGGCTTAGTAAGTGCAATGAAAGATCCCTTATTGGGAGGGGTTAAAGCCCTTTACCACGATGCTTTGCCGCGCCGGTTGATGTGTGTTCGGTTGAATGCAAGATACATTCAATCGAGCATACTAAGTTTGATATTATTGTTTTTAGTTCTTTGTATGCATGATTCAATCGAGCACATGGGCTTAGTAAGTGCAATGAAAGATCCCTTATTGGGAGGGGTTAAAGCCCTTTACCACGATGCTCTGCCGCGCCGGTTGATGTGTATTCGGTTGAATGCAAGATACGTTCAATCGATCATACTAAGCTTGACGTTATTATCTTTATTCTTTGTGTTGCATGCATCAGGTCTGTTTCCGTTCGAACGCGTCCTCGAACGCTATACGAACGTGGACCTTCTGTTTCCCATTCGAACGCGTTTTACAAACGCTACGCGAACGCACACGCACTTTCTTGGTCTTATTATGCATCAGGTCTGGTTCCGTTCGAACGCGTTCTCGAACGCTATACGAACAAGAACCTTCTGTTTCCCATTCGAACGCGTTTTACGAACGCTACTCGAACGTGCATGCATTTTGTATCATCAGGTCTGGTACCGTTCGAACGCGTTATCAAACGCTACACGAATGCGAACCTTCTGTTTACCGTTCGAACGTGTTTACGAACGCTACAACGAACGCACACACTGAACTGAGTCTGTCTTATCATATTCATGCATAATTGCCTCTTGGTTGATCTTTCTTGTATTATTTAGCCAATCATATCATTTGTATCCCTGCATTTATCCATTCTATGTGTTCTTGGGATGATATTCAAGCATGATTAGGTTGTTAGCATGTTATTTGGTTAATAGTTCATGAGATAGTACTCAAGCATGATTAGGTTGTTCTTAGTTTTCCATATCAGATGATTGAGAAATGTTCATGAGATTGCCATGAGATGTTGCATGTTGTGACGAACTTGTTGATGTATGCATGAGAATTTAGAAGCATGATGCTCTTGGAAATAAGTGTTACTTAAACTTGATTAAATTATTACATAAATCCTTTCATTAAAAGTGACATAAGTAAGGGACCATTCCGAAGGTCTTCCCTTGCGAGGGGTGCGTGCGGCCTTAAATCACATTTTCCCGGTTCACACCGGGTGGCGACTCCATTATTCTCCGGTTTAGTCCCCCGTGGCTACTCCGTACTCCCGATCGGGCCGCGAGCCCGGACAGCATGCGTCGCCCCAGATCCTGTGTCCCCACAGTCTGGCGACTCCACTGGGATAGAGAATCGGCCCTGAATATTGTCTTGTAATGATTGGATTTATGTTTTAATTGACCGTGTCTATAGTGGATAAAATGAGGGTTTAATCAAAGGCATTTTAAGGCTAGGTAATGGTTTGGTGTCTTCCTTCATTCACTACCTTTCTAGAAGGAAAAGCTGTGAAGGCACCTATATGGCCATCTACTCGTAGCCTATTGTGATGGACTAATTTGGAGGACTCGTTGTTTATTCCTGACAACAAGCGATAAGAGCCTAAGAGGCTTGGGTATTTAAGTGAGCCTCGCTCCACCTTCCCTCTGGGGAATCTACAACGGGAAATCCATTTGACAGTCCGTCACACACCATAGCTCATTGGCACGTACCTTAGTGTATAAAAAAGGGTGCGCTCACTTGGTCGCTCGAACCCTTGAGTGGGGAGACCTAGTTGTGGGCCATCCTTCGCCGGTGAGAGCCTTTGTCTATACTCCTACGAACCCACCCATAGACCGGGTTTGCATGGTTAAAGTAACAATTATTTCCTTGAGTATGTGCTAGTGGACCATCCTCATTTGGATGCAGTTGGACCATTGTCAGAAATGCGGACTTGCTGGGCCATTTAAACTGGGGCGAGTTCGTACCTTATGACCATTGGGCCCAAAGCTTCTGAAATGTTGATGGGCCATTCTGTAGAAATTATTGTTGTATGTTTGCATTATCTTTCTTTGTGCTTATGTTTGGAACATTACCATTTGGATTTAGTTGGGCTCCTTGCCATGAGATGTGTACTCGTTGGGCCATTTAAACTGGGATGAATTCACTCCTATGACAGTTAGCCCAAAAGCTTCTAAAATGATAACGGGCCGATTTGTTTGAAAATTTTAGTTGATTTAGTATGTTATATATGTTACATGCATCTCATGCACCCCATGCATACATACATCATGTTAACCCTTGTGTTCTGAAAGCCATCATAGATTCCCGTTGGGTTAGAAAAAAGGGAAGACTCACCAAAATACTGAGAACAGACATGAGTGAATCAGATATTGAGGTATCCCGGATAGATCAGTTGGAAAATGGTTTCGCCAAGATTACTGAACAGTTGCAAGCCTTGACTACTGCCATGACAAATATGGATGTACCCCGTACTGGGGGAAATTCTGAGAATGTGAGGCATGATGAGCCTTCGAATGGGTTGGGGGATGATGTCCCCACTTTTGATGATGACATGTCAGAATATGCAACAGGCAAAATAATTGGGTCTCAGGCAGAATTTCAGAAGCTTCGGGATCAGGTTGAAACAGTTACCCACAAAATGAGGGGTAAGAATGAGGATTTGTTAGATTATGAGGCAATGACGTTCGGAGAACAGCTGCCAGCTCAGTTTAAATTGCCCGACATGGCCAAGTTTAATGGGAATGGAGACCCGAGAGTCCATCTGCAGCAATATGTCTCAGTCATGAGTTCAGTGGGCCTATCACAGCGCCAAGTCCAAAAGATGTTTGGGATGTCACTCGAGGGGGCACCTGTGGTTTGGTATCATAGCCTTGAGAAGAAGGTTACGGAAGATTGGAGGGAACTAGCTGATGCTTTTATGAAGCAGTATGTTACAGACTTAGAGATTGACTTGTCACTCCGAGATTTAGAGAACACTAAATAGAAGCCAGAGGAAAGTTTCAAAGAGTATGTGGATCGCTGGAGAAGCCAGCTTTTGAAAATGCAGACTCGGCCCTCAGAGAAGGACCAAATCAAAATGATCATCAAGGGCACCAAGCCCTCTATTTATAGTAAGCTGAGGAGGATGACTTCGATGATTTCTGATTTTTGACAGTTGAGGGAAACTGTCATGGATATTGAGGAAGAGGAGCTGAAAACAGAAAGTTCTATAGCCAGAATAGGCGGACTTTCGGGGGATTCTGAGACTAAGCCCGCTACTGTCGAGGTTGCTGCCATCAGGATCCGGCAATTCTCCAACCTTGGTAGACCTTTGTCGAAGGTATTTGAAAAGTTACAGGGACAAGGAATCTTGAAACCCTTAGAAGGCAAGCCATTTCCGCACCCCCCCACCACCACACATAAATGTGAACCTTTATTGTCACTTCCACCAGCTACATGGCCATGACACCGACAACTGCACCCGCCTCAGGCATGAAATTCAAGATCTCATAGATTCCCATAAAATACCCAACCCATGAAAAGAAACCCTCAACCACCAAGCTTCTTACATGGATGACAGTGAAGAACCATAGGCCGAGGAAGAAGGCAGTGCTGCGGATGATGGAGATGTTCCTCCTAGTCTATTTGATCCAGTTTTTTTAAATGACATTGATTTTGTTACTTGTTCGAACTCTTTTCCTCAACAATATAAAGACGTTCATTTCGCTGAAACTCTTCTGCATTATGAGTATATTTGAGAAAAGTATTCAACCTTGGTACTATGGAATCCAGTGATGAACACGGGGAACCTTCGAAATAAGCAAACAGAAAAGATAAGATAGACATTCAGAAATTGGGAATAGAGCCAGTGAAAATATCAGACTTGGAAGGGAATTAGTTCACCGAGCCGATCAATGTAGACAGATTGAAGAAATAGCTTGTCTGAGGAAGAGAAGGCTAAGCAGTCACCAAGAGAATTGACGGAAGACTTAACCCGACGGGGAACATTCATGCATGCATACACGTAACGTATTTTGCATCCTTTCGTGTTTGTTCTGTTTTGTAATAACAGGTTTCAAAGGAGAAAAAAGAAAGCGCCGAATGCAAGCCAACCAGAAGCAGTAACAGTACAATGTCAGCAGTCTTCAGGAACGAATCACATGGGCGAGGCCCATATCATCAGTATCAGTTTGGGATGAATCCCGAGGGTCGAGGCCCACATCAGTATCAGTCTGGGGGCGAGGCCCATATCAGTAGCAGTTAGGGCCAAGCCCACATCAGCATCAGTATCAGTTTGGGATGAATCCCGAGGGTCGAGGCCCACATCAGTATCAGTTTGGGATGAATCCTGAGGGCCGAGGCCCACATCAGTATCAGTCTGGGGGCGAGGCCCATATCAGTAGCAGTTAGGGCGGAGGCCCATTTCAGCATCAGTTTTGGGGATGAGTCCCAGGGTCGAGGCCCACATCACTATCAGTTTTGGGGATGAGTCCCAGGGCCGAGGCCCACATCAGTATCAGTTCAGGGGCCAGGCCCACATCAGCATCAGTATCAGTTTAGCCGGCAATGGCACTCCAAGAATGGAAACACAGTTCGAGAATGAACAAGCCAGGAATGGCACTCCAAGAATGGAAACACAGTTCGAGAATGAACAAGCCGGGAAATGGCACCCAAGAATGGAAATACAGTTCGAGAATGAACAAGCCGGGAATGGCACTCCAAGAATGGAAATACAGTTCAGGAATGAACAAGCCGAGAATGGCACTCCAAGAATGAAACGCAGTTCGGGAATGAACAAGCCGGGAATGGCAATCCAAGAATGGAACAGAGTTCAAGAATGAACAGGCCGAGAATGGCAATCCAAGAATGGAACAAAGTTCAAGAATGAACAAAAGCCGAGAATGGCAATCCCAGAATGAAGCAGAGTTCAGGAATGACAAGCCAGGAATGGTACTCCAAGAATGAAGCACGGTTCGGGAATGGACCACTTTACAAATACAGTTCAGGAATGAACAAGCTGGGAATGGCACTCCGAGAACAAAGCACGGTTCGGGAATGAACCACCTCACACAGTAACGGTTCGGGAATGGACCACCTTATAGTAACAGTTCGGGAATGGACACCTCTTAGTAACGATTCGGGAATGGACCACCTCACGGTAACAGTTCGGAATGAACACCTCACAGTAACGGTTCGGGAATGGACACCTCACAGTAACGGTTCGGGAATGGACCACCTTACGGTAACAGTTCGGGAATGGACCACATCACAACACGGTTCGGGAATGAACCAGGGGTCGCAGCACCTCACCACCCAAATCAACTCAACACGTGGAAAGTCAAGTGGAAGTTGGCGAGCCAGGTAAGTGAAAATGCATTGCATAACTTTGATAGGATTGTCACTGTAGCACATTACACAAGTCCCATCAAAGTGGGGTGATTGTAGGCACTGCATTTTTGCATATAAGTCCTTATGATGAGTCTCATTTGGAGGCACTACCTTTTAAGTCACGGAAGTCACGAGAAACGGACGTCGGAAGGGGAAATTCAGAATAAACAAGGTTAACTGTTTTCGTTCGTGCTGCGTTCGTTAATTCGTTCGAACGTCAAACAGATTGCGGGCGTTCGTGCCACGTTTGAGGAGGCGTTCGAACGGTGTCGGTAATTCTGGTTTTGCTGCAAGCCTCACACCCAATCCCAATTAACCCACCAAAGCCCATAAAACACATCCCAATTAATAAAATACATTTAAAACACATGGTGAAATCAAAACAAATCTAAAAATCACATACCAAATTAAAAAAGATGCCATGCCTAATTAAAATCAATCAACCAATTATATTCTCAATCAAATATATATTATTCCTAAACCAAGCCATTCAAATATTCAACCTTCCTAATCTAAACCAAATCAAATCCCTTGCTTTCCTTGTCCAACACCAAATCAAATCCTCTCTTTAATGCCAAATCCCTTCCTTGTGACAAGGTGAAACCCTAGCCCTTCTTTATATAAACAACACTAAACCAAAGCCATTCGGCTCTCTCTCTCTCCAATCTCTCTAGCCCACGCCCAAGACCTCTCCACTCTCTCACATTGCACGAAGATAACAAGAAAAATACAAGCAAAGAACCTCTCCTAAGTCACCGCATTCATCAAGAAAATAACAAGAAAAAGTTCTCTTCATCTTCACTCTCCCATTGCCGAAATCATACCATAATATAGAAGCCCCTTTAACACTAAAACAGTAGCCAAATCACGCCCAAACCACCCCTATGCAGTAGCCAAACCACCACCCAACACATCAGCCATACAACCAAAATTAAGCATCAAAACACAGCACTCCCCTGCACGCAAAACAGCCCTAAAAAACAGCAGCTCATTCACCGAATTTCAGCCCTTCAAACAGCCCCCAAAATACCCAAAGCAGTCACCGAAAAAAAACCTTAAAAGCAGTAACATAAAAAACAACAACCCAAACCCCCCTAAAAAATGCAAAAACAGTCCACTAATAGACCTGAAACAGTGAGCAGAATACAGGGAAAACAGGAGCAAATCGGAGTCAAAAGCAGCAGTAAAAGACAGAGAACGACGACTCCAAATAGTGAGACAACGAACGAGAGCAGTGAACCAGTGAACCGGATGAGTTGCGGAGCATCCACTCTTCCGACGATCGTGTGCCGTACATCCGAGAGGTGATTTAAAAGGTTAGACCTGAGGGTACTTTTCACACTCATCTTTATTTGATTTTTGTTATTTATCTTGATTGTATTTTAATTATTTGTTGAATCTTGTTTGTGTATGATGTGTGTTGTGGGTATTGGATGAATGGAAAAGTGTCGTCTCTTGTGGTATATAGGATGGAAACCAGGACATAAATTTCATAGCCGATTCCGAATGGATGGTAGTATGATCTGTACTCGGGATACAACTCCACGTACCACTTGAGTAACGACACATTCTTTTATTTTATGTTGCTTCGGTTTATTTATTTTTTCGTTATTTGAATTCTGCATGTTGCTTATTTATGCATGATTCAATCGAGCGCATGGGCTTAGTAAGTGCAATGAAAGATCCCTTATTGGGAGGGGTTAAAGCCCTTTACCACGATGCTTTACCGCGCCGGTTGATGTGTGTTCGTTGAATGCAAGATACGTTCAATCGAGCATACTAAGTTTGATATTATTGTTTTTAGTTCTTCTTTGTATGCATGATTCAATCGAGCGCATGGGCTTAGTAAGTGCAATGAAAGATCCCTTATTGGGAGGGGTTAAAGCCCTTTACCACGATGCTCTTCCGCGCCGGTTGATGTGTGTTCGGTTGAATGCAAGATACGTTCAATCGAGCATACTAAGCTTGACGTTATTGTCTTTATTCTTTGTGTTGCATGCATCAGGTCTGTTTCCGTTCGAACGCGTCCTCGAACGCTATACGAACGCGAACCTTCTGTTTCCCGTTCGAACGCATTTTACAAACGCTACGCGAACGCACACGCACTTTCTTGGTCTTATCATGCATCAGGTCTGGTTCCGTTCGAACGCGTTCTCGAACGCTATACGAACAAGAACCTTATGTTTCCCGTTCGAACGCGTTTTACGAACGCTACTCGAACGTGCATACATTTTGTATCATCAGGTCTGGTACCGTTCGAACGTGTTATCAAACGCTACACGAACGCGAACCTTCTATTTACCGTTTGAACGCGTTTACGAACGCTACACTAACGCGCACACACTGAACTGAGTCTGTCTTATCATATTCATGCATAATTTCCTCCTCTTGGTTGATCTTTCTTGTATTATGTAGCCAATCATATCATTTGTATCCCTGCATTTATCCATTCTATGTGTTCTTGGGATGATATTCAAGAATGATTAGGTTGTTAGCATGTTATTTGGTTAATAGGTTCATGAGATAGTACTCAAGCATGATTAGGTTGTTCTTAGTTTTACATATCAGATGATTGAGAAATATTCATGAGATTGCCATGTGATTTTGCATGTTGTGACGAACTTGTTGATGTATGCATGAGAATTTAGAAACATGATGCTCTTGGAAATAAGTGTTACTTAAACTTGATTAAATTATTACATAAATCCTTTCATTAAAAGTGACATAAGTAAGGGACCATTCCGAACCCAACGGTTTGAGGTCTTCCCTTGCGAGGGGTGAGTGCGGCCTTAAATCACATTTTCCCGGTTCACACCGGGTGGCGACTCCATTATTCTCCGGTTTAGTCCCCCGTGGCTACTCCGTACTCCCGACCGGGCCGCGAGCCCGGGACAGCATGCGTCGCCCTAGATCCTGTGTCCCCACAGAAGTCTGTCTCATTTCCTCAACTATTCTAGGTGGCTTATGAGACTGTTCATTTGACAAATGAATTCCATATCGAAGAGGTAAATTACCTTTCTTGAAATTCAACATCCAAAATCATACAACAATCTTGTCAATATAGGATGCTTGAGACATAGATAACATCTGTCTCTTATGATCCCAAATAATCTGTATCCCAAGTACATAACTCATCTATCCTAAATATTTCATTTGTAATTGGTTAACTATCCAGAATTTTACTACCGATAATACTTTTACATCATTCTCAATAAGTAAAATATCATCAATGTATAATATGAGAATCACCTTACCTACCGCCAATGACACACTTGTATATACAAGGCTCATCGCACTCTGCTCAAAATCATAAGACTTGATCATCACATCAAATATTAATTTTCAAGAACAAGATGCTTGCTTCAGTCCATAAATAGACATTTTTAACTTGCAAACCTTTTGCTCTTGACCTTATGTAACAAATCTCTATGGTTGTACAATATAGATGCTCTCATCAAGACTACCATTCAAGAATATTGTTTTGACGTCCATTTTCTATTTCTCATATTCATAATGTATGACAATGGATGGAAGTGTACATATAGATTCAAGCATGGTTACTGGGGAGAAAATCTATTCTAAGATGATTTTCTCTTTCTGAGTATAACCTTTGACTAACCTAACTTTGAAGGTTTGTACCTTCCCATCTACTTATCTCTTCCTCTTATAGTTCCACTTGCAACCTATAGGTTTTACCCCATCAGGTTAACCTACAAGATCATAGTTTGAGTTAAAGTACACGGACTCCATCTCGAGATTCATGGCTTTGAGCCATTCCTTTTTATCAGGATCATTCAATGCACTATAATAGCTCAATTGATCATCTACACACATTATTGGAGGTGATAATGTTTGCCTCTCCAATCCATAGGTACCGATCAGGTTATCGCACAACCCTCCTACTGCATCTAGATGGTAGACTCTCCTGATATAATTGCATCTGACGGTCAGAAGTCGAATGTGCTATGTTATTGTAATTGTCAACAACTGTTATTGATGATGCATTGGTCTAACAAGAAAGTAACTTATCGAGTACCATTTTACTGCTAGGCTTGAATTCTCTCATATAGTCCTCCTCAAAAAAACAAATAATTTGATCTTTTCTTAGACTATAAAAGAATCCACCCATAATGTCTTAAGGATAGCCTACAAATAGGTACACCCTAAACGTGGCTCCAAATTTATAGTCTTATTCTTTAACATATGTGTTGGACACCCACTATGTGAAAATATTGCAAACTAACTTTGCGATCGTTTCACAACTCTAAAGGTGTCTTAAGAATAGACTTAGATGGAACTACATTATGGATATATATTGTTGTTTGTGATGTATACCCTTAAAAAGAACTAGGCAATGAACTATCGCTAAATATTAATCTCATCACGTCTAATAAGGTTTGATTTCTCCTTTCTGCAACACCATTCTACTGTGGTGTTCCAAGTGCTATGAGTTGGGCTATTATCATATGCTCAACTAAGAACTCATTGACTCTATTGTCAAGGTATTCCCCTCCATGATCTGATCATAGAATTTTGATGGCTTTACCTAATCGGTTCACAACCTTAGCATGATACTATTTGATTTTTTCAAAGGAATATGATTTATGCTGCATTAGGTAAACATGCACATATCTAGAATAATCGTCGATAAATATGACGAAATGTTCATAGCCATTGAGTGATTAATTGGCTCTTAGCCATTTTCCAATAAAAGGTCTCTTGATCATATTACCTTCTGGACAAGGCTCATAGACTAGTAAGGTGTAGTCTTTTAAGTGACTTAAAGATCCAAACTCTACTAATCTATTTATCATGTCAAGGTTAATATGTCCAAGTCTAAAATACCACAGATATGTGTTATCATGAGAAATTCTTTGCCGTTTAGTTTTGAATTTTTCAACCTTAAACATCTCAATATTGAGCAGTGAGTTATGTGTTAACAATCTTAACACAAACACATTACTTCCTAGTTTCCTTTACATATTGGTAATCCATTTTTGAAATAAAATCAAAAAACTATCATGCAATATTTTTGAAGCAAAAAATCAAATTTCTGCGACAAAAATGAATAAACAACACTTTATTTAAATTCAAATAGCTTTTATTTGAAAATTGAAAACTGGTGACTCCCACTACTTTAACTGAAACAACATCCTCTGTCCCGACTCTCATGGTAAAGTTACCTTCAATAAGGTCATTCCATGTATCAAGTAATTGTACCCTTAGCCTTCCCAGTGTTTCTTTATTTTCTTTGCAGATTTGAAAGATTCGGCACCACTTGCCTTTCCACTAGGCTTAAAAGGATCCATCAACATGGACTCCTAAGAGGTGAGCTCATTTAGCACTTATGTAAGAGTGAATATCTACTTGTTCATAACATAGTTGCTCTTAAACTATAGGAAACTCTTCGAAAGCGACCCCATGATCATGGTCACCTGACTATGGGGCGGCTGCATTGAAGTAGGTCATCATCCTCAAGACGTTCTATTAGATGGATGTCCATTCCTTCATCTTCATGGTCATCACTGAGACCAAGGCCTCATGATGTTGCCGCTCCGATGGGTACCCGAAAATGTCTTCCAATGACTCAATCATCATAGATGTTGTAGCCATTGATTCACGCTATGCAGCGAGAACATCATACATCCCTGCTAGCAAGTAGTAGTGGGTCTTCTCATTGGCTGTACCCATATTTGGTGAGTATCATATACAGCTTGGCTCTGGAGGACACTCCCCATTCAGGATAATTTTAAGGTCTTCAAAAGACCATGACATCGTTCATGTTACTTTTCTTTTAACGTAACTTTCTCTCGTATATTTATCGTTAGCAAATATGGAAATAGATGGAAATTTTTAAAATAAATATGCATTCAAAAATTTCATTCATCGCATATTAAAATCATCACAAGCATTTTGGAATAAAATTAAACATGATACATGGATCATGTAAAATGAAATTAAAACCTAAAAATAATTACTATGCCACGAAAACTTAACATTCCAAAAATAAGTACCGCCATATGGTAGGTCAGTTATTTGCATGTTAGATCGAGACAATCTCAATTGATTAATATATTAAGGAATAACTCTTATTCCTATATTAATCGACCGCCGATTGATTTAATTAAGGAAGTTTGATTAATATTTATTCATTTCTTTATGAGTGTAACCCGTTGTTTCGGAGCCCTTGGAGTTAACTAGTGAAGTGTCGCCGTTTGGTAGGTCAGTTCTAGAGTTCTTATCCTATCAGAATCCAAACTTGATATTGACCCAAAAAAGACATCATCCGTAGAGGGACGAAAACAAAGCCGTCTCAAGACTCATTTTGAATCTAACGTTTTCGGACTAACAACGGAGATCACGAGATATATTATCATATATCCCTCACCCACTCACTATTTTATAATTTAAGGTTTCTATTACACTAGTATCTATTATATTTAGATTATGCGCGGCTAAAAACATAAGCTAATAATATTAGCGGATGATTAGTGACATCTCCAAAATCACTTAAAATTTTGTCCACTAATTTTATTAGTCTAAACTAATATAACTTAATTAAATAATTTAATTAAGCATTCCTTTTAGTGAGCTATTTCAATTTTAACTCTTAAAATTTTAGTTCACTATTTAAAGTTAAATTTTTTGACTTATATCATAATATATGTATTTTGATTATTTAATGTAAATATAATACATATATCTAGATATTTATATTTATTGATTATTTAATTATTTAATTACTAAATAATTAATGTAATTAAAAATAAAATATCTAAAATGATGATTAAGCTTTGAAATGGCATTTTGTGATTGGTCACATTTGGTTATTACCATTTATGGTTGGAGTGAACAAATGAAACATGTTACCTTTGCTTTATTATATTAATATTAATAAAAAAAAAATTGATATTTTTTCTCTCCCTTAGTTCGGCCAACATGAGAAAAATATATAAGGTTTTGTTTCATTATTTTATTAAAGTTAAGTTTTTCCGGAACCAAAAATAGAGAGCTTGAGAGAAAAATAATTTGCTAATTAATAATACAAAGAAAAGTTTGGAAATAAATGTATTTGCTTACTTTCTTTTAATTAGAAATTATTTCTATTATTCTATAGCTCAACGTATGATGTGAGTTTGTTTTGCCCTCCCCTGAATTTATGTTGAGATGCTTGGAAGCTTAAAATTGAATATATGTTGTGTAGTATTTAAAGTAAGCTTATTTAGTGCAAATAAGGCTTATAATAGTCATTATATGACTTGTTTCCATTCTAGAGTTGTTAGGCCACTCAATAATGACCTAAAAATGTTCTTGAATTATTTCAAAGTGGTGAGGCTTGATTCACTACATGAAAATAGTCAAATAGTAACGGAAAAATATTTAGCTATTCCGTTGCTAATGGTTGATTAGCGATAGAAAAATTCCATCTCTATTTTGTTGGTTGTAAAAAAAATAGCGACGGTGTAATATCCCAAATATTTTTCAGAACAGTTTTGAAAGATTTCCGAATTGAAGTTTAGAATGTGAAACTGAATGACATTCGTAAATAGGACTTTGTGTTGGAAAATGAGTTAGAATAATTTTAAGTGAAGTTTCATCGCGTTGGAAAACGCGTGGTTTCGAGAATCAGTTATGCGATTTCTATTTATATCGTTATACGCGTAAAAGTTTCTTATTTCAACTATAAAAATAGCAAACGAACTCCGATCGAGCTGATTCTTACACCATTGGACTTGTTTTTTGATACAAACAACTTTCGTGTTGAACACTTTTCAAAATTTTCATCTGACGAGTTTCCCGTATTGCACCATAAGGGCCTGATTGCAATTTCGCGGGGGTCTAAACGTAAATTTTAGAAATTTTTCTACAAATACCCTGAAGTTTCCCTTATTTACCAAAATGGAAAAGTCTCACAAAACATACACACGACCACCCATCCCCAATATCACGTTCTAGTCTTCCATGACTCGTCGATGGCCTGCAGGCCATCGCTGGCCTACGCGACTGGCCAGAGGGGTGCCCCTCCACCTTGTGGTGGCCGGAGGAAGCCCCGGATCACCGTCGAACGGCGAGAAAAGAGGGATATGTGCGCGCTCATGGGTTTGTCGATCCCGGATCGTCGCCAAATCGAAGTTCTCAGAGAGTATTACAAGTTGACGGTGACAGATTTTCCATTTCATGCACGGTTGCACGAGAAATGAGGAAAGAAGATTTGGTAAATAGTTACCCACGAATGAACAATAACTCTGATCGGAATTCCGTCAATTCCAGCGTGTTCGTGGGTTCATTTGTAGTCCGTTTATGCCCTCGAAATCTCGGTAAGACCTACCTATCACCTTAGGATGACTCCATTATGTGCTAGCACTCTTGATTTTTGCCACAAAAATCATCAATAGCTTCTCCTTAACTCACGGCAGTGGGCAGTGAAAAGAAGAAAAAAATTTCAGCCCCTTGGGCGTGAATGAGAGAGAAGAAGAAGTGAGAGAGAGAGTTGTTGTGTGTTGGTTGGTGTTGAATTGTGTATCTAATACACATTTTTGAATTTCCAAATTCAATTTCCAATTTTTGTTTTTCCAAAAAGTCAAGCCATTAAAGGCTTTCAACCACCACATCAACTATTCACATCACTCAATCAATCAAGTGACTAGTTGTCACATCACTCAAAGTGACTAATGATTTGACGCTTGATGCGACTAGTGATTTGACGCTTGATGTGACTTGTGGGCCGCACTTGAATTCGAAATGGGAGTGCGCTCGCAAACACTCCCGGGCTCGGGTTCGCTAATTCCAAATTAACGAATTTTCCGTTTCGACGTAATTAAATAATTATGCCTAGCAAAATCACTATTCATGTCGCTAACGAATTAATTCTAAATTAACTCGTTCGCCCGAATTAAAATCTAATTTCAATTCTGCGTCGAAATCCAATTTCGTACAATATATCGAATATATTATTTTATCGATTAATTCCAAATTAATCTTTATCTCTCTTTAAATGATATTTTATCCAAGGTAAAATATCTCCACAATTAATCCCAGATTAATTTTCTCTTTCATCTAATTAATCCCAGATTAATTAAGTGCGAGTCATACGTCATCGGTGAATCTTCGGGAAGCGACCCATGAGATCCCCGGATATGTTGGCAGTAAATCCGGTCGTCGGACTATCCGAACACGTAAGTACCTAGTACTACGTTTGTACCGATTTACAAGACAAGGTTGGCTTCTAGCAAAGTGCCATGCCTCCCCAATTCTCCAGAAATATCCTTACAGGAATATGTGATCTATATCAGGCGTAGTATACGTAGTATTGCGTATTTCGATCCAGTATCAGATGTCACATGCTAGGCCTGGGGCTGGAAATGTGTCTGCCCCGTACGAAGCACATATCAGATCTCTGGTAACCAGTCTCTATAATCGGATAAACATGACCTAGTCATTTTATCCCGATAGCTGCAGCATATAAGAGAACGAGTTCCATATCCTACGTGACCATCATCTCCACTATGACTGGAGTGATACTTCCGTCTTGACATCACACCCAATACACTACGATTCTCAATATACCCAGCAGAGGCGTACACAGAACGTGTTAAAGCCCTGGACGACCTAAAACCAAAGTATATTGATTGTCGCAAGTATTAGCGGTGCAAGTCTCATGTTAAGACCAAATACACCTACCCTGATTTCGGACTTCCATAGACACATAGTCATACTACCAATGGAATTCCAAGGGGTCTATCCAGAGCGAAGCTGTTTTCCGTACCATCGGTAAAACACAACCTCCTACTACACTTGCATGAGTATCCTATACCCAAATATATGATAACTATGCCGTTATGCCCTCACAACGCACACAAGTGTAATACTAGTCTTTTACGCATTATCGATGTCCAATCTCGATAATACTCTGACTATGGATATTTAATGATTAAACCTTCGTGGATTGATATTGTCTCATATCATCTCAATCCAGGAACTAATCATAAAGACCTCCTATCATTTATACATCTTGGTGATCTAATCACAAATGATAAGAGAGCAATCTCCTTTTTCACATAGTTAATTTGTACAACAACACCATAATCTGTACAAATAGTGATGCTATGGGTCATAACTGTCCAACACGTGGCATGTCTAAGACACTAACAATGGTTTTTTTTTTTGCAAACTTCTTGTTTGTTATAAACATGCCCACTACTAGTTTTAAGAATTGGATTTTTGATACTGGATATGGTACATAAATATCTACTGATGTGCAGAATTTGCTGATAAGCAGGAGACTGGCTTCAGATGAGATCGACCTGCGAGTCGGAAACGGGACGAGAGTCGCTATTTTGGACGTAGGAACCTAAGTTTTGGAACTGCCCTTGGGGCATGTACCTACATTAGGTGACTGTAGTAATGTATCTAGTTTGACTAGAAACATTATCTCTATATCTAGTACAACCTATTGCGGGTATACCTTTATGTTCCAGAACACTGAGTGTTTTGTTTATAAAGATGATATTGAGATATACACATTAGATGTGAATAACCATCTTTATATTTCGAATATAAATGAATCTCAAACATATTATATGACAAACAAATGGCTCAAATTGAGTAAATCTGTTGAGACTTATTTATGGCATTGTTGTTTGGGACACATTAAGAATACTCGTATATCCACACTTTTGAAGAGTGAATACTTGGACGGATTTGATCCTAACTCAAATGATGTCTGCGAATCTTGTTTATTAGGCAAAGTGCCTAAAATACCTTTTACATGGTAAAAATGTACGTACCACCGGTCTATTAGCCCTCGTTCATAGTGACGTATGCCCATGTCTAGCTAGGCTAGAAATGGATATGAATACTTCGTAACCTTTACGGATGTGGCATCACATTACGGTTATGTTTATCTTATGAAACACAAGTCGGAGACTTTTGAGTAATTCAAAGAATTTCGACACGAAGTATAAAAACAGACTGGCAAAGTATTAAAACATTACGGTCAGACCATAGTGTAAAATAATTAAACATATGAGTTTCAAGATTACTTGAAAGAGTATGGTATTCTTTCAGAGTGGACTCCTCCCGGAACACCTCAATTGGACGGTGTGTCCGAACGGAGAAACCGAACTTTGTTAGACATTTTAAGGTCAATAATGAATCGCTCTGAGCTACCAATTTCCTTCAAGAAATACGCATAAGATAGTGCAATACTTATTTTGAATAAGGTTCTGTAAAAATTTGTTGGACTGACCCCGCATCAGATATGGACAGGAAAGAAACCGAATTTCTCATTCCTGAAGATTTGGGGATGCTAGGCACGTTAAACGTTTGGATGGTACCAAACTAGAACCCAAATCGGATAAGTGCCTATTTGTAGGTTATCCTAGGGAACCAAGTATATTACTTATACAACTCACAAGAGAACAATGCTCAATTGTTGCTCTCCATGCTATTTTCCTAAGAGGAATTCCTATATGCAGTGGTAAGTGGGAGAAAAGTAAGACTCGATGAAAATCAGAGTAATACTGTTCCTGGCACCAATTCGTTACGGAACACAAACAGTTCATCAAGGATGAAACTGTACCACAATCTTCAAATACACAAGAACCGCGTAAGTCGGAGAGAGTCAGAAAACAACCTGGGAGGTATGAGATCTGATCTCACCTCATGTGGATATCAACCTTATTGAGGAAAATAAACTGACTACGTATGAGGAAGCGATACAAGGTATCGACTCCGCATCATGGCAATAGGCCATGAAGTCCGAAATGGATTTCATGTATACCAACCATGTTTGGACATTGGTTGATGTACCAGAAGGCATTGTGCCTTTTGGTACTAAATAGGTCTTCAAAGAAGACACACATGGATTGAAACGTGAAAATGTACAAAACTAGGCATGTACAGAAAGGGTGTCGTCAACGACATAGTGTCTATTACGACGAAACTCTTTCACCCGTTGCCATGATTAAATCCATTCGGATAATGCTTGCTATTACTGCATATTTCGTTTATGAAATATGACAGCTGGATGCCAAAACCGCTTTCCTTAACGGAAACCTGTTGGAGGATGTTTATATGCAACATCCTGATGGTTTTGTCGTGGCAAAACATGCAAACAAGGTTTGCAAGTTAAATCGATCCATTTATGGATTGAAACAAGCATTACGTTCTTGGAACCAGCATTTTGATGAGATCATAATGGTATATGATTTAATTCAAAATGATGATGATTCTTGTGTATATAAGAAGGTTAATAGGAGCGCAATGACAATTATTGTCCTAAAAGTTGATGATGCATTGCTTCTCGGCAATGACATTCCCATACTACAATCGGTGAAAGCTTGGCTTTCATTAAAATTCTCCATGGAATACCTGGGAGAAGCGGGCTTTATTATAGGAATAAAGATCTACTGGGATAAATCTAGAAAGCTGCTGACATTCTCCCTTTCATTAAGGATGCTTTCTTTGAATATGGGGAAAGGAAAACTTGAGGTAACTGGGTTCACCGCTGCAAGTTTCCAAACCGATAAAAGATGACTTTGAGTCGCAATAAGGGTACATATTTTGTTTGAATAACGGAGCAGTGAGCTGGAAATCTTCCAAGCACGATACTGTTGCCGATTAAACAATAAAAGACGAATATTTCTGCAGCTGAGGCAGCAAAAGAAGCATTTTGGATCTAATAAAATTCATAATTGGATTAGAAGTATTTCTGTTAGCAGCTGAGCTAGGCTGCTAAGGAATCACGGTCTCATCAATGATCCAAGTATGTACTTCGACTATTTCATCTGATTCGTCAGATCATACATCGTGGTGATGTGATGATCTAATAAATCATATCAGATGATAACATTGCAAATCCGCTGATGAAAGCCGTTTCTCAGCAAAAGTTTGAGCGACCCGTACATAGTTCAGAATTAAACGAACCCGGGCCCGAGCGAAGTTGTGTGTTGAATTAGCCGACTTAAATTCGGAATTTAAAAGTGGTGGGACCCACTTCACTTACATCACTTGTTTGACTAATGATGTAAGTGGTTAGGCTTAAAATTTTAGATTTGATTTGTTGACTGAAAAACTTGGATTGCTTTTACAACACACTAACCAAATCCAACACTCAACCTCACTATATAATACTTAGTCAACTTTGGAAGTGTGTGGTGGTTACTATTCACAACAACATTTTCTCTCCAAAAACGTGAGCTTTTTCTTCTTGGATGAGGATTTTTGCTTCACAAATTATTCTAGCTAGCACTTAAGGAGTCAAGTGAAGGTGATAGGGATACTCACCCTTGAGTTGGAATCAATCTTCAAAGCTTAGAGCTTCACTACATCCATGGAAGTTTTGAAAGTCGAAGCCGATCAATGTAAGTTTTTTTTTCCCAAACTTCTTGATTATTTCACACATGAATCACGTTTAGAGATCCCGTGGCATGTCTTGAAAACTAACAGCACTCACCATTCGCAAGGGAAGACCTCAAACCGTTGGGTTCGGAATGGTCACTTACTTATGCCAGTATAATGGACGGGTTCACACAATGGTATAACCAAGTCTTATGCAGCACATGCAAGATAATTCAAATAAACACACAAATTTGCACACCCATAAACATGAATATAATTAAAAGCAAATACATAGTTCCAAAAGCATATTAAATAAAGAAGTACGATAATGTAAATTATAAGAACAGTAAAAAATGTTAATAATAAATGCAAATGATTAAGCGCATAATGCAAAATAAATAATAAAAGAGATGAGAATGCATAAAATGTAAAGAAAGAGGTTGTCCAGTGTGTGTGCGTTCGTGTAGCGTTCGTAAACGCGTTCGAACGTTCTTACAAAAATAGCATCAATAATGACATGAACACGCATATATAAATATTTCCCGAGCGGTACGTGGAGTTATATCTCAAGTATAGACCACAATACCGTCCATTGGGATTCAGCTACGGAATTTATGTCCGGGTTTCCATCTGATATACCGCAAGGGATAACACACACAATCATTAACGCAATGTAAACGAACATGAAAGTAAATGCGAAGTGATATGAAAAAAACATGAATAAGAGTAAAAGCGGACCGATAAAATAAAAATGAACGATAAAGTAAGTGCGTAATAATAAATAAAAATGAACGGTAAAGTAAGTGCAGAATAATAAATAAAAATGAACGGTAAAGTAAGTGCGGAATAATCTATAAAAATGAACTGTAAAGTAAGTATAAAATAATAAATAAAAATGAACTGTAAAGTAAGTGCAGAATAATAAATAAAAATGAACGGTAAAGTAAGTGCAGAATAATAAATAAAAATGAACTGTAAAGTAAGTGCGGAATAATAAATAAAAATGAATTGTAAAGTAAGTGCGGAATAATACATTAAAATGAATGGTAAAGTAAGTGCGGAATAATAAATAAAAATGAATTGTAAAGTAAATACAGAATAATAAACAACAATAAATTGATAAGAAAGATAAATAACAAAATAAAAGAAAGAAGATGCCACCAAAAGATTTGGCCCATATTAATATAAGACCTCGCATGCCCGACTAACGTATTTCACGTCCAACCAAGCACGCCGCGTCCGGAATAGCAAAATGAATATAATAAGTAAATAAAAAAATGAAAGAAATAAGATACGATCAAAAGATTTGGACATTTTTAGTATAGGACCTCGCATGCCCGGTTGGACGTATTTCACGTCAAACCAAGCATGCCGTGTCCGGAACAACAAAATAAATATAGTAAAATGGTGCCCTCAGGTTTACCTTTTAATTCGATTCTCGGGAGTGTGTTGGGACGTCACCGGAAGGATCAAAGCTTTGTTGTTTTTCTGGTTTGCTGGTTCAATATTTCTACTCACCGTTTCACTATTTTAGGCTGCTGTTTCCTCTGTTTTTAGCTACTATTTTCAGGGTTTTTTTGCTACTGTTTGGTAATTATTTTGGGATGGTTTTTGGGTGATTTTTGAGACTATTTTTGGGTGCTGTTTTATTCTCGGCTTGTTGATTTTTTGGGTGTTTCGACTGACTGGTTTAGGTTGATTGAAGGGCTTTGGTTTGGTGTTTGTTTCGGTCAGTGGGCTGATTTATTTGAAGGTTATTTTGTTGTTGTTTGTTCACGGTTAGGGCTGCTTGGTTTGTATTTTGTTGGTTTTTTTATTTCTGGTTTGCTGGTTAGAGTGTGTGTTTTGACGTGTGTCTTTGTGGGGTGTGTGTGTTTTTGTGGTGTGAGTGTGTGCTTTGACATGTGTCTTTGTGGTGTGTCTTATTGTCAGTGGGCGTGTGTGAGTGGCGAGTGTTAAAAGAGAGAGAAGAGAGATGAGACTGTGAGTGTGTTTGAGGAAGATAGAGCTGAAGAGAGAGATTAGAGTTTTTTGTTTGCCTTTGTTGTGTGTGTTTTGAGAGAGAGAGGAGAGAGGATAGAGCTAGGGTTTGTTTAGTGTGTTTGCCGAGAGTGTGTGAGGAAGAGAGAGGAGAGGGAAAAAAGTTAGGGGCTGAAGGTTTTGGTTTTGTGGTGTTTTTATAGAGAGAATAGAGAGAGAGCCGAGAGCTATTATGGTTTCTTGGTGGTTCTGCTGTGGGTGTCAGAAAAAGAGAAGAAGACCCTTAGGGTTTTGTTTGTGATCTTTTTATAATTACAAGAGGTCTCATAAGCAAGGAAATAAATCATGCAAATATGGGATATATTTTCTTAAATTATTTAAAGAAAGAATTTTGTAATTTTGGTGGGGATGGGATTCACAATCTTTTTAAATTGGAAGGTGATTTGATGTATTTGGCACATGTGTTTTGCATGGGAATATTTTATTTGGGAAGGATTGGGCGTGTGGGCCTTGTGAGTTGCATGGGCTTTGGATGGGTTGTACGGCTTTTGGGCGGAGGCTAAGGTTTAAAACAGAAATTGACTAAGCGAACCTGAGGCTAACTAGTGAGTTTAAATCTGACGAGGTATTAATTTGAGAGTTTTCTCTTCCGGCATTCGTTTCTCGCGACTTCCGTGATTTATCGGGTAGTGCCTCCATACGAGGCTTATCATTGGGCTTTATGTAAAAAAATGCAGTGCCTACACTACTCTGTATCACGACGCAAGGGTTGGGCGTCACGACGCCAGGCCAAATATAGGACCCAACATGAATTCTCCAATTCCATTCTCAATCTTACAACAACACATTTGTAAATTCAATCACAAATATACAATTCATCTTCAACGTACCTTTATAACATCAGCACAACATCCATTCCCTAGACTCCAATTTAGTTCAATGTCTAGGAATTTCATAACTTGGGGGTTTCACAAAACACTAATTCCTTAGCATAATAATCATCTAATCACCATCACCCACAAGCCATCAACACCCTTAACTAATAAATCATCAAAATATTAACATTTCCAATATGGGTTAAGTCTTTCTCACCTTGAATCAAGTTGCTTCTTCACCAATAGAGCCTCCCAAGCTTTCTTTTCCATCCATAGGCTTGGTTGTGTTGGATTTCCTCCTTTCTTCGTCAAGATTTCTTGTCGAAATTCCAAGCCTCTCCCTCTATTTTTTCCTTCAAATTTTCGGCCATCTAAGGGATTTTGGAGCTAGATGGTTTTTAATTCTATTCTCATTTGCTTTGCTCTCTCTAGAGAACTCTATGGACTTTGGAAGAATATTTACATTTATTGGGCCATTTTGAGCTATTGGGCCAAATGAGAAATGTAATGGACTTACAAGTTAGGCTCATCAACTTAATCTATGCCATTCCCGAATTCTACTGTAGTAGCTACGAAAATCTCAATTTTTAACCACTTCTGATTCGATTTTGAAATAATATCCAACGCGGAAGTTGTATATCTCGGTCTTAACTTTCCGACGTCATAAAGTTCATAAAAATCAGAGTACGTATGAAAATATTATGGCTCAAAAATATGGGCTGTCCAGATTTAATCTTGGAATGAATTCCATATCAGAACTCCGAGGAATTTTTTGAATGTCCAAAAAGTCATTTCATGAGTTTATACGTATTCGAACATGATTTATATCATGTATCATGTGTCCAATAACATAATAGTCGTTAGGATTACCGAGGTGTTACAATCATTAAATGTTCGAATGTTTCCAGTAGCTTCATAGAGTAACGTATTCATATAATTTGAGTTCTTTGGGTATGACTATATTGAATGTATGTATTTTGTAGAATTCGAGTGAAAACAGAATGAGATGGATCGATGCGATAGAATATGCAAGTTTCCGGTAAAAGTGGGTTTTCCGTGTATTAATGTTTTTTTTATTTTAAAGATAGATATGAGTCAAATATGATGATATGATAGTGTTTGGATAAATCCGGGTAGGTTCAGAGGGTTCAGGTGTAACATCCCTAATTCAGGAGATGCTACCGGCGGGGAAAAAGCCATACTATCCCCCTGCCTCTGATTTTTTTGACAACTGCTAACCGCATTTCATATATAAACTCATGCATGAGACCATTGCCCAACTCACCAATCATAAATGCATAACACTTTTCATACTACATACTCAGTTTTACTACACATTACAACTCTAATAGTGAACACTTATAATGCGCTCATATGTAATCTTTATTATATAACATATATATTACATGACATTTCCTAACTCTAACTGAACTGAACTCTGTCCCTGACTTGACCTGGTGGACCAACTCTCTCATAACTGCCATCATTATCCATCATTCCGAACTCGTCCTCCGAGTAAACCTTCAAAACAAAGAAACTGGAAGTGGGGGGTAAGATCGTTTGAACGATCTAAGTGAGTGGACAATGAAAATAACATAGGAACTCAAATACTTTTGAAAGATCCATATTTCTAAAATCAAATTTATCTCAAATCATCTCCGCTTTGAAATCTCATTTTTTAATTGAAACAACATTTTTCCTAGTAATCTTTTCCGAAAACTACTTCTCGTCTGAAAATTCTGAAATTCTCATAAAACAATTTCTTATGAAAACTCTTTCTTGAAATCATATTTTCTGTAAGGCTGTCTCGGAAAATCTTTTTCTGAAAAATCTTTATCTAGGAATCTGCTGAAAACCTGACGCATGGGGGCGTTACGTATCGCCGTCCCCTTATATGCCTAACTAGAGCTAGGTGTGCAAATCCATGACATTGGGATGTTACGTACTGTCGTCCCCAAAGCATGCCACTGCATGTATTTGAAACTAGGGTCTAAGGGCGTTACGTATCGTTGTCCCCCTAGCCTTGAAATCTGGTGGTCTTAGGGCATTATGTATCGACGTCCCCCAAGCCACTGAACTAGAGCCGGGGGTGTGGATCTATGCTACCCTCCAGAATCTGAAACTAGGATATAGGGGCATCTGTCATCCCTATTCAAGAACTGCGTGTGCACACGGTATCTGAATCCGTCAATTCCATATCTGAGTCAAGTTACATACTATGGTGGGTTTTCCTCATGCCCTAAAGTCCATGAAATCATACTTTTGAAATCATCTCTTTTCTAAATCATTTCTCAAAGCATTCTTCATCAAAATATACTTTAAAAGTGAACTTGGCTAACGCCCTAACTGCGGAAAAGTAAGTCTAATATTTAAAAATCATATAATGAAAAAAAATCAACTTAAAGAAAGAGTGTCCACTTACCAGTCAATCTGTATTACCCTTAACCTTGAATGTGACTATGTTACTTTTGATTCTGGATGCGACTAAAAGGATTTTTACTGAAGACGAATCTGTCATGTATTCGAGTATGATTAGTATGTTTAAACTAAGAAACCATTTATAATCATGGATGTAGTGCGAAGTTGTATGTTGGTATAAAATTCTTAGGGTGCCCACTGGTATGTTATCATGGATCTGAAATGTCTAAACTGATCTTTTGGGAAATGGTCTCGCGTCGTGACTCTATATGCCACGCGTTGCGACGTCCACTGGGCAGGACTGAAACATAGAGCAAATTTTTGTTCTGCGTCACGACGTCTATAGAGCATTCGCAGAACAAAAATTTGCAGTGCGAGCTCGAAATTTACAGAACCGAGCATAGGGTATTTCCAGTTCTGCATCGTGACTCGCTACTCGAGCGTCGTGACATCCTCACTTCTAAATCCAAACATAGAGCATTCGCATGCTCGGTGTCATGATGCCAGACCATACACGTCGTGATGCGAGCTCGAAATCAGGGCCAAAAACCAATTCCCCATGCTCAACAATTCTCATACCACCACTCTAACACCCTCACATAGGTACTTTTCCAAACTCTACATCAACACACAAGAAGCATAATCAATTCCCAACTTCTATATATACCAATTATCCACATCAATACATGGAGAATTTGGGTAACTTTGGGCCGTATCCCTGTCAGGTTTTTTGGCTGAGGCTGCTAATCATATTTTCTTACGACCTATATTTGTTTTCTTACGGGCCTGGATTTGGGGATCTAGAATCTCTATATCCTTTTTGGCATTTCTTGTCTATTGGAAATCCCACGTCTAATCCTACTTTCTGGCTTCTTTTATCTTTTTGGTTATCCTGCGTTACTCGGGGAACTTGCTATCTATACTAGGTACTCGAAAGCTATTGAATCGACATGAAGAAATTTTCTGAGAAGGAAGGAATCTTACTTGGAGGGAAGAAACCTCACTTAGGTCTACTCGACATTTCACTCTCGCTCGGGCTCATTCTATTTTCTTTTCTACTATAAGTTCTGGCACTTCCTTATCTATTTAATTTTGTATCTCTATCTATTCTTACCTCTGGTTGCTTAAACATATATACATTTTTTCTTACTTTTCTTTTAGCTTTCTCTTTCTCTTTTTTACTCCATTGGGTAGACATTCTTGGATCTTTACTATGTAGTTTCATAGCTTGTTCTGAACTTCTGAAAGTAAACCAGGATGATTACATAATGATTCTTAACTAGAGCAAGGATCATGTTTACTTTGTTAGGAAGAGAATTCAGATAGATTTGGGAATGCTTACTAACCTGTGTATATGACTTGAGGACATACTCGAGGATCGAATATTGGAGAGGTAGTGCGTCGTATACGGGTATCCCAGACATACTGCATATACAAGACCCTAACACTCTACCCACTGCAGTCAATGACTCTCTAGACCATGCTGATACCATATTTGTAACATCTTCAATCCGGGAGATGCTACCAGCAGGGAATATGCCGTACTATCCTCCTGAGCCTTTGACTTTCTGAAAACTGCTAATCTTATTTCATATATAAACTCATGCATGAGACTATTGCCCAACTCATCAATCATAAATGCATAACACTTTTCATACTAAGTACTCAGTTTTACTACACATTACAACTCTGACTGTGAACACTTATAATACGCTCATATGTAATCTTTATTATATAATATTATATTACATGATATTTCTTGACTTTGACTGAACTGAAATTTGTCCCTGACTTGACCTGGTGGACCAACTCCCTAAAGACTGTCATCAGTATCCATCCTCCTGAGCTCGTCCTTTGGGTAAAACTGTAAAACAAAGAAACTGGGAGTAAGGAGGTTAGATCGTTTGAACGATCTAAGTGAGTGGACAATTAAAATAACATAGGAACTCAAATACTTTTGAAAGATCCATGGTTCTAAAATCAAATTTATCTCAAATCATCTCTGCTTTGAAATCTCTTACTTTATTTGAAACAACTTTCTTCCTAGAAATATTTTCTGAAAACTACTTCTGGTCTGAAAATTCTGAAATTCTCATAAAATAGTTTCTTATGAAAACTCTTTCTTGAAATCATCTTTTCTGTAAGGCTGTCTCCGAAAATCTGTTTCGGAAAAATCTTTATATGGAAGTCTACAAAAAACCTGACGCATGGGGGAATTACGTATTGTCGTCCCCTAAAGCATACCACTTCATGTCCCTGAAATTAGGGTCTAGGGGCATTATATATCACTGTCCCCTTAGCCCTGAAATCTGGTGGTCTTGGGGCGTTCCGTATTGGTGTCCCCCAAGCCACTGAACTGGAGCGGGGGTGTGTATCTATGGTACCCTCCAGACTCAGAATCTAGGATATAGAGGCATCTGTTATCCCTAGTCCTGAACTGTATGTGCACACGGTATCTGAATCCGTCAATTACATATCTGAGTCAAGTTACATACTGATGTGGGTTTTTCCCCCATGTCCCGAAATCACTGAAATCATACTTTTGAAATCATCTCTTTTTAAAATCATTTCTCAAAGTATTCTTCATCAAAATATACTTTGAAAGTGAACTTGGCTAACGCCCCAAATAAGGAAAAGTAAATCTGATATTTAAAAACCATAAATTGAAAATAATCAACTTAAGGAAAAAATGTCCACTCACCAATCAACATGTATTACCCTTAACCTTGAATGTGATTGGGTTACTTTTAAGTCCGGATGCGACAGAGAGGATTTCTGCGGAAGACGAATCTGTCATGTATTCGAGTATGATTAATATGTTTAAACTAAGAAACCATTTATAATCATGGATGAAGTGCGAAGTTGTATGTTGGTATAAAATTCTTAGGGTGCCCACTGATATGTTATCATGGATCTGAAATGTCTGAACTGCTCTTTTGGAAAATAGTCTCTAGTCGCGACTCTATACATTACGCGTCGTGATGTCCACTGGGTAGGACTGAAACATAGATCAAATTTTTATTACGTGTCGCGAAGCTGGACGTTGCACATTGCGACGTCCATGAAAATAGAACCGAGACAGAGGGCATTTCCAGTTCTGAGTCGCAACTCACTACTCAAGCATCGCGACGCCCTCACTTCTAGATCCAAACAGAGAGCATTCGCATGCTCGGCGTCACGATGACAGACCATACCCTTCGCAACGCGAACTCGAAATCAGAGCCAAAAACCAATTCCTCGTGATCAATATTTCTCATACCACCACTCTAAACACCCTCACATAGGTACTTTTCCAAACTTCTACATCAACACACAAGAAGCATAATCAATTTCCAACTTCTATATATACTAATTATCCGCATCAATACACAAGAAACATATTTAATCCCCCTCAACACATTCACACACTCACAAGGACCTCAATTCATTTTAACATTATCATAACACTCTCCAAAATACATGCAAGCAACTAAATCAAAGGCAATTAGACAATTCCAAATTATAGAGTTTATAAGGTGCGAATTTGGACTTCTATATTTCAAGCTTACAACTAAAATTAGAGGAGGAAAAAAGGAACTTACTTTGCATGAGATGAGCTTGGAACCATCACTTGTTGCATCTAAATTAGCTTGAGGAAGAAGAGGAAAATTTGAAGAATTCTCCATGGTGATCACGTTTTTGGCCTTAAGGAAGATGAATGAATAGTCCCCTATTTATAGGGAAAAGCTTATTTTTGAGTAAATAAATAAGTGGTTGGATTTGTGCCACATTGCCCATTCTAGTCCCTTCTCGAAATTAATGTAGCATCCCAAGAAATTTCAATTTTTGACTTTCTTCTGATTTGAATTTGGAAAAATATCCAACGCGAAAGTTATGGTCTCAGTCTTATATTTCTGACAATATAAAATTCATAAAAATCAGAGTTTGTATGAAAATGTTATGGCCCAAATACCATATATTATCCCGAGTGAAACATCGTACCATCTCGTATCAGAATCTCAAAGAATCTACCGATTGTCCCCAAAATCATTTCATGAGTGTATTATAACGATCGAAAATCTCGACTACTGTTTCATCATGGGATGAGTGTTACATAATATAAATTATGTTTGAACACATATACATTCATGAAATGACTTTGGGGACAATCGGTGAATTCCTCGAAATTCCGATACAAAATTGTATAATATTCCACTACTGACAGCCCATGGTATTTCGGCCATAACTTTCTCATACGAACTCTAATTTTTATGAATTTTATATTTTCGAAAAGCTAAGATTGAGATCTACAACTTTGGTGATAGCCCATGGTATGTGGGCCATAACTATCTATATAAATCTCTAAATTTCTCAAAGTTTATACACATTTATTTAAGAAATACCAATTACAATTGGCCCTTAATAAAATAGGGAGATATTATTCCTTCATCCCTAAAAAGAAAAAAAATCTTAAGAGAAAAAGACAGGGAGAGAGTCGTAAGGGAGAGAAGAAGAAAGAAGGCGAATTAGACTCAAATCTTCCCAATACAAGTTAGAAAGAAGAAGAACCACCATGGAATATTTAAAGAATGAATGAAATCAAGGAAATGAGGTAAGAGCTCTTGACCCAAATTTTGGATTGTGGATTTTTGATGATAGAATATCATGTGGATGATAGAAACATGCTAGGAATTATTTTTAGTGGCATAATGAGTATGAGAATTAATTGTAAGAAAAGACCAATTATTTGAAACCCTAAGCTTGGAGATAATTGGGGATATGAAATTCAAAAGTTAAGATGGGTTAATGAGTGTTGGATGAGCAAGTGTTTACATTGAAGTTTAATGAATTGTTGAGTAAGAATTGTAATATGACAGTGTGGGTAGTGTCTTGGAGCAAACTAGGCATAAGGAGTTGGTGTTAGGCCCAGAATTTGGCCTAGCGTCATGACACTACAAGCCCAGCATCGCGACACGCATTGGAAATTATTACATGAACGTTTCTGGAATTGTGAGCATCGCGACGCCCAAAGACTTGTGTTGCGACGCATAACAGGCATAGGTTCTACCTCAGGTCTGAACAGGGGCGCGTCACGACGCGCCAGACCCGGAGTCGCGACGTGATGCATGATGAATTTAATTATTTTTCAATTTCCAATCTAGAAGGTCAAAGACCACCATAAGGGTTTCATATTAAGGCATATACGCACAATATGATAAGCCATTAGCTTAACACGTCATATGGTGTTGATGTATTGGTAGAATTAAGAAAATTAATCTAACCTTGAAACCTATCTCCTATCTCATATTCTAATTGAGTTTCTTGATTATAGATCATCGCAGGAATTGCATCATTCTCCGATACAGTGAAGTAACAACAACCAAATCTAAAAATCAGTGAGTGGACACTCTATTTCTATGTTGACTTTTCTTTGTATTGTTTAAATACAGACTTACTTTTCTTCACATAGGGCGTTTAGCCAGAATTTTATTACAGATGCTTTTCAGATAATGATATTTTAGAAAGATTGATTTTAATAGCATGAGTTTTGAGATTTTTGGAGGCATGGGGAAAAACCCATCTCAGTATGTAACTTATGGAATTGACGGATGACATGTGCACATATAGAGGACTGGGGGGACGATGATACGAAACGCCCCCAGATCCTAGTTCAAGACTAAGGATGATAGATGCGCCTAGATCCTAGACTCAGAGCTTGAAGGAAAGCATAGATCTGCACCCCAGTTCTAGTTCAGTGGATTGGGAGACGGCGATACGTAACGCCCCAAGACCACTAGTTTCAGGGACTGGTAGTGGCATGCTTTGGGGGACGGCAGTACGTAACGCCCTAATGTCATGGATTTGCACTTCTGCCTCTAATTTGGCGTATGAGGGACGACGATACGTAACGCCCCCATGCGTCGAGTTTTTCAGAGACAGTCTTCAGAAATAGATACTTCAGAATTAGTTTTCAGAGGTAAATTTTCAGAAGAGATAGTTTTACAGAGAATAGTTTTCTAGAAATAAAGTTTTCAGAAATAGCAGTTTATAAGAGACTTTGAGAAAAGCAGATTTAAGAAAATTTTTCCATAAAGAAAGTTGTTTTTAATTTATGAAAGAGATTTCAAGAAAGATGATTTGAGATGAATTGGGTTTTAGAATCATGGATCTTCAAAAGCATTTTAGTACTTTTCTTTTAAACTGCCCACTCACTTAGATCGTTCAAACGATCTAACCCCCCACTCCCAGTTTCTTTATTTTGCAGGTATTCCCGGAGGATGAGCCTGGGAGGATGGATACTGATGGCAGTCACTAGAGGGTTTGGTCCACCAGGTCGAGTTAGAGTTCAGTTCAGTCAGTGTCAGAAAATATCATGTATCATATAGTTTATTTAGTAAAGAATACACATGTAAGAAGTTGTAAGTGTACATTACTAAAGTTGCAATGTGTAGTGAATTTGAGTATTTAGTTTGAAAAACATTGTGCATTTATGTTGTTGAGTTGGGCAACGGTCTCGTGCATGAGTTTATACATGAAATGAGTTTAATATTGTC